>WURV02208844.1:0-11165 GCA_011762755.2 Epimenia babai
AGCAACCATAAATTTGTAAAGTGTCTTTGATAGCCATGTGTTAAAAGGGCACTATAAATCAATAAAATTTCATTTAATTTCAAAGTGGTTGTTGAGACATTTTGAGTTTCGGGGACTGGACGGATCTCCTTAGAAGTGCTAGGTTTTTCTTGCCCTGTGCGGTGTGCTTTTGATCAAGTGTACGAAGTCCTGGCTACCTGCTGAGCAGAAGTATTCGACAAGTACACGAAGATATGTATAGATGATATTCGCAGCTTAACAGCACCAGTTATCAGATGACCAGTCTTATTCATCCCCCATGTCGAACTCGGTTCCTATTTAATCATGTAGTAGCTGAGACAAAACGACGGATCCTTGAATCATACTTTTCTTTACGTTGTTGACAAGCTGGAGAATCACGCCCTAATGTCTCTCCCTTTCTGCAAACCACTGTGCCGTATTTTATCCATGTTCACAATTATCCAATGTGGTTCATCTTTGGGAGAATAATACCTTAACGTTGGCGAAAGGTTTGCTTGATGGCATGCCAAGTTTGATTCTTGTGGTATGTCTCCTTATTAGTCAGCGTCTGAACTAGTATTTTTTTCAAATATCATTGGTAGTAGATCGATATCATCGTTTGTAAACTATCTTCATCGTTACGGTTTTGGATGGGAGGACCAATTTTTTGAAGTGCGGTTATAGCTTCATAGTCATACTTTACACTATTGTATTTTTGTTGTTCATTTTCAAATGCAATGCGACTAGAGATATTTTTATTTATGGCGTGAGCTTTCTGGTAAAATTCGACTTTTTGTTATGTCGGTTGAATGTCACAGGCTGATAACTAAAAGTCCATGAATGAAAAATTATCTTTAATAACAAAGGATTTTGCATAATCATTTTTATTTGCAAACGTAGAAAATGTCGGTTAAAACCATTCTTGTCAACCATTATGTAACCATTATGCATTATGAATAGCAAAACCAACCCGACAAGCCTCCAACATCACGTTTTTTCTACACAGCCCAAGTACAAAAATCACAAGTTAAATTAACAAGTTATCACAAAATACAAAACGACGCAATGTTTATGCTATTTTGACATTGTTTCACTTATTGCAATGATATTATTTTTTGCATTCTTGCAAGAATTTACAATTACATAGCATAGCTGTTCGGTGTTGTGAATGTCTGCTTAAAATTTCTCCCTGTGTCTGTAGCCTTGCAGATTCCGGCTCTAAGCTTCTCGGGTTCGGTGTTCTACGGGGTATTCTACAAATAGTTCTCTATCCAGGGCAGCATGCTGTAGCTGATCATGCTCCGTTTTCGTTTAACAAGTGTTCGTTAAAAGTCCGTCTATCGTATGATAAACAACTGTGCAGGATTGCATATTCAGTTGCCTCAGCATCTCCATCAATATTTACAAACACGTGTCATGCCAAATGTTGAGAAGAATAGTCGCCTGGGCAGGACGTCATATTAAATATGTAGAACTATATACACGATTTACGATAGTATACATTATAAACTAGACGTTCCAAGACATTTTCTTAATAATTAAAAATGCAATATTGGCATGAATATGTATTAAAATTAAAAAGTGATCCTTTGATAGGACGTCAGAATTTATGATTTATGTTCGAGTAATACAGCGGGCGGGGTGAGGTCGTCTCCACGCTTGCTTCATCGGTTGTGTCAGTAAATTAACCATTATACTTCATCCACATCCTAGAGCACTTATTTCCTGATCGAATCGCACACATGCTTGACGTATGAATAAACATACAGCACACGTGAGTTTCCGGATCATACGTCACGCTCCGCGCACTGCCGCAGCATTCTGAATAACATCGCAAGCAAGGTATGACTACGTGGTAGCTTATACAGAATATCATGAGCAACCAGTGTAAGACAATTCCTACTAAATCCTCAATTTGTCTGCTCAAATCGCTATATAGGAAATTAAGATAACGGATGCCAATAACGTTTATTTTTTTAATTCAGATTCATTTCGCTGGTGTGATCAATATTCATATAGTACTGTTGGTGACGTGACAGTACCCAAATTAAGAACTAAATGGTTAAAATGGATGTTATTTGGCTTATGTTACAACTGCGTTATGCTGTTGATGTGCAACGTAAAGCGATATATCTGGCACTCAATATTAGGTACGTGTGATGCTTCTGAAGACTAGTCCACCACTAAGTCGAGGTTATTGGCGTGAAAAGATATAACATATAGGCTTAGATAACTAATTCAGAAAAACAGTCGATATCGTGGATTATTGTCCAGCACTGCATTGAATGAATTCCAATTACTAGTTTTACATTTAACACCCCACCCCCTCCCATCACGTATACAATATTGCTATCAAGGATAATTGTTATCCCGTTGGTCGACGTTTTAAGATCAGTTTATTCGTGGTGCAATGGCTTCCAAATGGGGATACAAGAATTTGTAAATGAATAACCAGTAGCGAACTACACCTGGTGCAAGAATAGTAGCAGACGTAAAGTAAACACATTTACTAACTTTTCTTTCTCACCGAGTTTGACTGACTACCGGTGGATGACCCTGGCGGACCACGCGATCCAGTGTCGCCTTTAGGACCGCGCTGACCCCGCTCTCCTGGCGGACCACGCGGGCCAACGGCACCCATATCTCCCTTCACCCCTGGCTCGCCTTTAGCACCTGTGTAAAATATTGTATAAGTATGAAGTTAAGCTATTGCACATCCTCTGCTCCTCTGCTGCGTTCAATGTACATCATATACCATTGACTGAATATCTGATAAGTTAAACTATTTCACATCTTCTGCTCTGTACAACGTGTATCATATAACATATTCTGATAAGTTGAACTATTTCACATACTCTGCTGTGTACAATGTGCATCATATACCATAGTCTGATGAGTTAAATATTTCGCGTCCTCTCTGTGTAAATTGTGCCTTATATACTGTAGTATGATGCAGTAAAGCATGAGACACATCGGTCATCATTACAGAGAACTCCTTTCTAACACCATGAAACAATCGACTTAACTGAAAATCCCGAATGCTGCATGAACATGTTGAATCGATGTAAATATAAAACAAAATACCGTTTATACAAGTAATTATGTATGCCACATCAAAAGATTCACTCTGGACAGCCATTGAAATGAGCTGTATCGATAGTTCGTACGAAAAATACACGAAATATTCCACGAATTCATGCTTAATCCTTGGTATTAATAAGAGATCGAAGTTGTGTTTTATTTCCACATAGAACTTCTATTGTTTTCCTTGTCTGCGTTTGTTAGCAACATTACGCAAGATGCGATAAGTGGATTTGCATGTAATTGCGTGAGAAGATAGGTTAAGGCCAATCAATGAACAAACGATTGTATTTATATTTACGCCATCTGCATACGGTAAATTTTAAAGGATTGGTTGCACAACACTTGAGAAATGAGCTGTCCGGTTACAGATTTGTGTTTTTTGGGTGTGTTTAGTGAAGCGATGAATTATGTTTGTGCCTATGTTTGTCTGCCTACCTGCCTCTTCGTCCGTCCGTCAAGAACTTAACACCACAAGTTACCAGTGGATTGCATGTGGCCTTTTGCAAGGTTGGAAATAGGCAAAAAACAAATGATTACAATTTAGTGGTAATTCTGATCACCGTTTATCTTATTACGTGCATAACACGTGACAATGAAGAATGACGAGTCACAGTTGCTGTTGTAATAGAACACAGTTTTATGCTGTCAAGTTGCATTGGCGGGGGTCTATGTTGCTCTAGACTTTCTAGACTGCTGTTTTATGAAAAAGGCACCACTTCCGTTAACCTCAGAAAACCTGTCCGTGTATGTATTCCTTCGCGTACCTGGTAAACAAATCTTCGCTCCCTTCAGACAGTGTTTTTTCAGCGCTTTCACCTGTAAACATACAAAGCTGTTGTGATTACAATTACATTTGTCACCAATTTTAGTTGATTTTATCAACATATTTCATTAAGAGTACAACATTTATACCGCAAGTCTCCATAATCAAGGTTCTCAGATGCGGTTTACGCAGCTATATTTAGCACATATACAATATCTTCGACAGTCGCACATCACTCGTCAAATATAACATCGACCCATTTTGAAGACAAGTTTACCTCAGCAATCGAGGATGACTAACTTGCTGTGAAACATCGCAGAAAAGTCGATTGACATGCGGTTTCGAACCCGCTACCGGTCGGTTATGAGTCCAGTCCTTCTACCATTGGGCTAAATGCTTGCCCGTATACTTAGTTTCAAACAATAATAAAGAAAAAAGTCGTGTGATTTGTCTGTAAAAGTATCTTCACTTCGTGTCATGTTACGTTTTGTTCATATAGATAGAATCCCTACCTGAATTTCGATCAAGTCTCTGAAAAAGGTGTTCGAGATGACGTCTCGCTTTTCGCGGGATGAAATGGCTTCATTGTTGGCGCCTCGGTTAGCTGGATGCTAAAACCAATATAGATTACAAGGGAAATCAAATATCAGCTGTCGGGGTGCTTTCTGGTTTGTATCCTTCGAGATGTAGGTTAATAATAATGAAATGAAATTAATTATTTTATTGATTTATAGTGCCCTCTTAACACATAGCTATGAAAAACACTTCACAAACTTACGGTTACTATAATTAACTAGAAATACATTTCAAAATGATAATAAGATTAGGTTCTAGTGAAACGATCTTATAAATACTTTCCGTTTATAACAACTGGGCTGCCAACCAAAATTATTAACACTTGAATGTTTTGTAATTTCCAGGCTCGTGTTCTGTTCTGTTCTGTTTTATATATATATAATAAATTCGTTTAAACAATACTAGACACTAAGTTTTAACACCCAAGTTAATACTGCTACGTGTAGGTTTATCTACCGCCGCCGGGATTTGGTATAAGTCTAATAATTTTCAGCTTAGGGCCCCACTATATGCAGGGACCTCAAAAATTATATTCTCGCCCTCGTTAATCGAGATAGCCATTGTGGATGTATAAATAAATTTAAAGAAATGCACAGGCAAAAATGCTTATAGCATGACCATGAAGCAGTTAGCCCAGTAGTTACATCGTTGCACTTCGTCCAGAAGACGGTGGATCGAGTTCCGCTCTAGCCAGTATACGTCATTCGATCAAAAAGCGCGCGCCTTAAACTCCGTCCGCTCCAACAGGTCCAGGTAGTCCTTGCAATGTAGTTATGCAGGGGCTTCCTCCCGCTGACGGGGCTGGGTTTCAGAAGCTCTCTGGATGGTCGGTGTCTGTCTTACTACACTACTATCTCGTCATTTCATTGTGAATATCCATTAACTATCACTGACTTGCGGAGTGTGCGACATTCTGTATACTGTCTGGATGGCGTTTGGATCAGTGGCGTAAATGAACAAAGTCTATGTCTTTTCATAGACTCGCTGAATTTTTAGCTACGGTATTTTCCCTCACACCTTAAGTGAGAGTGAGGCTGATCCGTTGGTTGTGTTAACCGCATAGATAAGCATTGTACTAACTACCGTACAATTATGCTCCTTATAGCATCATATCGAGTGCCACCAGAAGCGAAGTTTTCTAACTCCGACCAGCAGCTATCACTCTCGAAAGGCACTTTTGTTTTATTATAAATACGTACGCATGTGCATTTTTCGGAGAGGGCTGCCTCTAACTTGGCGATGCGTTCGTACATGAACACGAGGCTGATAACCACTGCAACGATCATCACAATCAAAGTCACAAAGACCGTTACCGTACCTCGCTGTGGACTACACCGCGACACTTTTGCCTCGGAATCCATCGAAACCTTAGAAGCGGAGTCCATTGTGCAATCGACGAACTTGACACGCGCGTCATACGCCGGTATCAGTCACGTAGACTAGTTCGTTAAAGGAAAGTAGCCCACATATTATATACACAGAGATGATGCGCTTCGAGATAACACAGATAATGCGACGTGTAGCTTGATTAGTTATTTTTTTATCTCGTAAAATCATCTGACCAATGATATAAAACAAATAATAATATCAAAAATATAATTGGCGTTTTATATGTCCACTAATAAAGGAACTATAATTGGTGTTTTATACGTCCACTAATAAAGGAATTATAATTGGTGCAAGATTTATGATTAAGCAGGAGATAGCAGGATATGTATACATTTTCACGCTTATTCGTTGAAATTAGCACAGATAGATATAATTTATGACGCATGGATTATCTTTGGGAAGTTCTGAAAACTTCCTGTATTGTCGAGATTTAGATGTAAATCTAGTGCATCTAATGTCAATCAATACAATCATCTATTTTATGTGTGATCCGAGAAGGATTTTAGACAAAAGCGAATTTGCGTAGATTGTTCATATACTTAGAATGAAACTCACAGAACTTAGTGCACTATGTCGAATACCTTCAGGGGTATAGGGTTTTCTGTGAATTTCTCTCAAGCTTTTCAAAGAACCACATTGGCTACCCCCATTAACAAGACGTTAATACATCTAGAGATAAAAACCTTTACTATCCATTCAAATATGTATTTTTTGTTGGAAAGCTGACTACATCGATGACTTGTTAGATGCCGTTTGGCAAGCGTGGCAGGATACAAACATTGATAATACAATTTTGTTAATAATAGCCTCGCCAATAAAAAATAACTACTAAGCAATTAGTTGTAATTTCAGAGTTTCTGTTTCTCTGCATCGACCGGGTTAACAATGAAGAATTCGCTCACCGGCCCATGTATAGTAACACGTAGTGACGTCAATCAAGTAACTACTTTTTTCTGTCTACTTAGTGCTGTCTAAGTCAATATTGCCCTATTAATGGTATCACGTGACACGCCAAATGGCACCAAATAAATAATTATGACCAAAGATATCTGACAGATCATGTCAAGAATAAGTAAAACAAAGAAATGTATTTAAATAAATAAGTAAAATTGCATTTATATAGCACATCTGTAGAAATTACAAAAATATAATACAATCACATGTGCTGCGCAATTGTACATCTAGAATTGGATCAAATCAAGCACTATAAAATCACTAAAAACAAATACTGAAAGAGTGTGGAATGCAATTAAATTGGGGTTAAACACAGGTTAAAAGTTAGCAAAAAACAATTATAGAAAATTACTCGATGTAGGCCAACGCGAAAAGATGAGTTTAAAGGAGACGTTTGATGGTCGGGAGATTGGGCGTAAGACGGAAAGTTATCGGGGAGAGAATTCCAGAGAGTGGGGCCAACGATAGAAAACGATCTGTGAGACATAGACAAGAGGCGTGCCCGGAAGACAGCAGCTCTGTGAAGGTGACCAAAGAGCCCGGGACGGCAGGTGAAAAGATACAGGAAGATAATTAAACACTGTAATTATAAATTTAAATCATTAGATATTATTTAAGGGCGTAAGATGAGAATACTCCGATATATTAAATTATTCTTTGTTGTGTTTTAGTGATTTTCATTTACCATGACGTATAATGGGGTTTTGCCTATTTTGGTTGTTTTAGTCTCGTAATTAAGCGGTGAAGACATAAAAATACTTAGTTTTTTGCAAACCGAAAAGCCATTTTTCTTTTGGCTATATCTGCTATCCTAAAGTTTATATTGAATATTTTGGTAAAAACCGTTTGCCCTTATCGACGTAGTAGTTGCCATTCCTGCCGGGACGCGATATTGACTTTTCAAATAGCGCAAACGGCCACATTTTGCGTGGATATAACCGCATGGAATAAATAACCAACATTTCGCTGCATAACAGTGTTTAATAAGCAATCTCCGGAATACGACGTTAACACCCCGACCCTGCTAATGGATCGAGTGGGATTTATAGTTTATCGCGCTTATTTTACTAGAACTGAATTGGGATTTTTGTTCAGCGATAGTCTAATAAAACCAGCAAAATAACGAGAATGTGATAAACGTTTTTTAAAGCGTCATTGGTCAATGTTCACGGCCGACCGACAAAGTTATCGTCTCTGATCTAACCAAAGTCCTTTCAGAATGAGTGCTGCTTATCGCGATTACATCCTGAATATTGCCGCTTGGCGATACGAAAGGAAGGGGAAGTAACAACAGGTGTTATTGCTAGTACGTCAATAGATGACTTCCCTTCACCAGGCGTCGTGCTTTTCACCGATTCAAAACTTTCCATGCGAAATAGCTGAGGCAGGTAGCCCAGTGGCTAGTTTGTTTTTCACTAAAGCTGTAAACAAGTTCCCCAGTAAAAGTTGCGCCAGCCTGTATACGGGCCTGACTAAGAGTTGGCGCAGCAAACGATAGCGGATTATGGTCGAAATTGTACAGTATGAATGACAGAATGGTAAAAGCATCCGTCCCAGAAAAAAGCATCCGTCCCCAATAGGTTCACTGGATCGACTGGGGCTGCCTTTCTCTGAGTCGAGTGTGTCTTTCTGACCGGAGCGGGCGTGGTCGTCAGGACTGTGGCCGTACGGTGTGCATTTTAACTAGTAGAATCTGTTGTACATTTGTCGGCCGTATCCTATACAGAAGATTGTCTCTATACTGCTGCTATAAATATAAACATTTGTGATTTTGAAGCACATTTGTCGTCAATGCCAGCCCGTCCACGGAATGGATACTAATGAAGTTTTTTGTCATCAACATATTTTTATATTGCAGAAATATAAGATTTAATCTGGCAACGTTTTGGGGTCTTCAATAGTTCTTTTACTGTCGGTCATGATATTAGAAATTAAAGCGCACATACCGAGGGTTACATTGATTGCCGTTCCGTTTATAACGTTGAACGATTATTCGCAGTCAGTCATTGCTGTTTTGGTCTGATCGGTCGGAAATATATACGTCCTGTGCTTATATAATGATGGATACGTTAGCTAGGTCGGTTGTCATAAATGCATATTATTCACCAGTAAGAATGACTACATAACAACAGGTACTAAATAAATCATGTCCCTATACATACCTGCTAGACATGTCAAGTACCTCGTGCATGCAGTTCGCGGGTATATCCACCCAAAATTGATTGCAGGCAGGTCTATCTTTTTACCTATAGAACATCTACACGCACGTAATCTTCGGTTGTGGGTAGCTCTGGGTAAGATGAGCCCGGGTAAACGCCTGTATACGAGAACAATTACAACACATCACATGCACACAATAATCAGATTAGAGTTCATCTCACTAAATAGTGTGTACAACTGTACACGGTGTCAAATCTGTTGACGGCTTGGACCCTTATGTGTGTCCACGTGTCTACAGACTGCTTTATCAAGCATCACA
Organism: Epimenia babai; assembly: GCA_011762755.2. Taxonomy (NCBI): domain Eukaryota; kingdom Metazoa; phylum Mollusca; class Solenogastres; order Cavibelonia; family Epimeniidae; genus Epimenia; species Epimenia babai. Next base: position 9,246 of record WURV02208844.1, read on the forward strand.
AATCATATCAATCTATCTGTCGACCAGTTTCCTTGTATAGGCTGTAATTACCAAGAGTAATTTCACATCTCTCTAGCTTAGTATATTTATATATTTGAATACAAGCTTGATTCCCTATAATCGAGTGTTCGATTCTATACCGGGAAACTTATTAAAACGAAATAGCGACGATAGTGTAAGCAGTTCTATCCTGTCTCTTTCATGAAACAAGGTATGACTTCAACGCCGAGTCGCCATCGTGGTTCGATGCACAACTGAAGACAAACGCCCAGAATAAACTTTACCGACGCTCGAGCCCCACCAGAGGCAAGTTTTATGTGCATTTCTCGATAAAGTGTAGAAAATTATTGTTCAAATGTATTTTATTTTGAACACGAAAAACATTTAACTTAGTTCGTGATCATGACTGTATGAAAGCTGTTACCGTCGACTGGTAACGAGCTATCGTGAACACACACGGGGACTCAACGTAATCAATGAATTTCACTGTAGCTGTTCGTATTCATGTTTAGTGATATACTGAACAATCTATCGTTGTGTATGTGTCATACCTTACTTAACTGCTTAAGTGAATAACGTACAAACGAACGAAATCGAAGGTGCTCAACTTAAATAGACATTCAAAGCGATACACAACTAAAAGGAATGTTAGCTTTAACACTGAACACGGTTTTAAGACGCTAGAATTATTCTACAAGTTTTCGACTGTAAAGATTTTGTTGGTTTATGAGAAGTTATGACGTATGGTCGATGAAAAATCGTGAATCGCATTTAATGGTTAATTATTATTTAGATAGAAATATATTTGTTGTTTTTGCGATGTATTATGCCAATTATTAGAATTAGTGTCTCATTAACTAATGCGTGCAGATTATAGATTACAATAGTATGGGGTAGGCTTTAGTGACAACATCAGCGTGGGTGTCTAGTTTACTAGGGGCCATTTGGGAGTTCGAGACACCGGTTAACGTTTTGGCTTATTAAGTATATAATCCTGAGTTAGGGCTATACTCTATCACTACCTCGTATAAATACTAACTGCTACCGTATAGTTCGGATGCGTCACACAATCTTTAAAAATTGATGCTACATACGTTTCAGATTATCGAGAAGTTATGACTATTGCTCAAACTCTAGGCGAGGACGATAGCGAGATACGCGACAAAAACGATGTTAGAAACACTGGAGTTTATGGCGCTGTATCTCTAGGCGACGGACGACAAACACGAAGTTTGCTATGTGGATGTGACATAGGTAAAGTGAAAGATTATGAGAACATCGCTCAAACTGTTGCGGCAGTCTTCTGCGTGGTCGGAGTGTGTCTAACTGTCATCGGATTTCTCGTGCCCACGGACTACGATCTGGATTCTCTCACGGCTCGTGAAGCCGAAATCAGAGAACAATACTACGCAAACATGAGATTCTATTTGGACGTGGTTCTTGCCGTGGGCGCGGTTTTAGTCGGCGTGGGGTGCGTTATTATATCCGGGCTAATGATGCGCTCTATATGTTTGGGCGAGTACGATGCGCTTCTTGAAGAGGATACTATAAACATTGGTAGAACGAGGAAAACGTGCAGTTCTAATAACTTCTAGGTTTGCGTATCTTAATAAGGGTAATGGCGAGTCAATCTATGTACGTAAGGTGTAATGTCGGCTTATTCGCCTAGGAGCACCTGGTTCTAGAATATACGACGCTTGAATAGAAAAGTGGACGAATGCGTACCTTAAATAATAGACCCTTGCATCTGTAGTTTTTACAGAAGCGAGGAAGTCTTGCGGGGTGACGAGCAGTGAGCAAAGCGGATGTAGATACGGCCGGAGATAGAGATGGTATGGAACACTGACTACATTATTATTGATCAACATCTTCCATGCAAACAGTTGTAAGGCGTAGGCCTAGAGATCAGGGTTTAGAAGA
>WURV02208855.1:0-11165 GCA_011762755.2 Epimenia babai
GATGCACACCAGAGCAGTTTCGACAGAGTGCTTGGCGCGATAAGCTGATTGGAAAGGAGAAAGAAGATTATTGAGGTGCAGAAAGACCCTAGGATCCATGTCCCCAATTCTAGCAACTCTACGTGTTTAGTTTTTCGGGTTTAGGCTAACGCTTGCAGCGTGATAATCTGACATGGTTGTAGTCGGGACATCGATTGTGGTATCACTCATTTTCATGACACATATTCAGTGTGTAAGTATTATAGTCTTAGTGGCCTGTGAGTGGATTCGTGGCCACTTACATAAACTTCATGAGCAGGGGGGGACAGGATGAGCTGTGTACTGTAATTGTGATAACTGTACTGAGAAGCTGTGTACTTACTGATCGACAATTTCACACCCACCTCGGCATTGAGAAACTCTTCCATCTCAGTCGGGTCCATCTCCTGCTCCAGGTAGGCCACGGCATATCGCTCTATCGGAGTGAGCTGTACAATATATCACAAGAGATTCGTTAAAACCACAAGTCTCGCTGGAATCAGCTCACTTTAAAACAGTCACCAATCGCATAACCGCAAAAATACTCAATATTGTGACTAATGTTAATACAGAGAACAACGATATGCAGTTAAATAGTTCCCTATTTAACCCTCAAGTCACGAATCAGCAGTATAGTTGTTCTAGATACAACATACTGCAGAGGGTAGAGCCCTTCAACACTAAATCCCTTACTGTATCCAAAAATCAAAGCACCTCAACTCAGTCATTTAATTTATCATTGCTTGTAACATGTATCTATGTGTATCGCCGGCATGTTACTGACTTAATTGATCGATATGGTCCCAAATGGGGGTTAACTATCGAAATGCGCAGGATGAAGTTTGCGTTTGTAGTCTGGAGAGCACCAGACCTGTTATGTGGAGATTGTGGGTTCAGGCCCCACCAGAGTCTAATTGTTTTCTGTGCATTTCTTGCCTGTATTGTGAGATACAATATACGCAATAAACACCAAGATGAGACCTTCTGCTCACCTCTTTCTGCAGTTGAGCAAGTTCAACCTCGACCTTCGACACATCCTCCTCCTCTTTACGTTTCTCAGCCTCTTTTTCGTCCCAAGGTATTGTTTCATCAAACTCAGCCAGCTCGGCCTTCTGTTCGGCACGTACCTGCTTGGCTGCCATAACATCTGTCTCATCTTCAGCTTTACACAGGGCCTGTTTGTGGACAGTTATGTATGTAACCTAGTTTTAGCGCAGTCACACACTGATTGCACTTTTCGTAGAGGTCACATTACGAATAGATGAACTACTGATAAAAACACAGCTAAACCATACGTGTTGCGTACATGATGAAAATCAAAAATACTGTCTATTAAAGACACACCAATTCTATTACACAGTTAATGAAAGGATCAGAGAATTATAGTTTTAATATAACGATGCAGCCCATCAAGAAGTGGCCAAATCAACAACTAAATTTGATAAAATTAAATTTCATTATATAAATTTTCACTAAACTTCAAACTATATTTATCCTGTGATCAAACCTTACCTAAATTAGTATAATATTAATTTTTATATTTATATATACACACATCATACTCATCAGCTTAGCATAGATTTACATGGCCAGTATATCCAACCTCTTCAAACTTTCTCTCAATCTCTCCCGGCGTCTCAGTTCTCCCTTCTTTTTGGTTCGTCGAAGTGGTCTCCGATTCTTCCCTCTTGATTTCAGCTCCTTCAACATTCACTCCTTCCATCGTTGCCTCAGACTTGACATCTACTTGGATTTCTGAAGCTTGCGCGGTGTTGTCATCCACAACATTGGATATGTTCTCGAAACCACCCGGCTCATCAAATAGGTCCTTTATGGTTTGCTAAAAACAAATGATCAAAAATCACATGCAGGGGGAACTTTTACAGCCAACAGCCGCATAGATATAATTAACCAGACATCCAGGACATGCATATTCACAGAAACACTACTTCTCAGAAATAAGGCTAGGTTTTTCAAAATTTGTAACTATTAACGGGCAGAAAATAAGGCCACATGAGTAATATTACAAGCAAAACCAATTCATACTGTAGTCACTTATCAAAGGCACATGAATAGTTATTCATTCGACCATCGTCGGCAAATTTTAGCTAAGAAATGACACGCATTTGTCTAGGAACTTCCTCATGCTTGAACACAAAAACTCACTAAAAGTACACTCACCGTTTTCAGATGTGCCATAGTAAAGTTGCCACCTTCAATGGCGAGATCTCCCAGCAAGCGTTTCTGATTAGCTTTCTTTAATATGTTCTCCTCAATGGTCATTTCGCTAATCAACCTAAAATCAAACGTGAAATGATGTATGCAATACATGCAACATGTTTGATTGCAAATTTCATAACATGAATCTACGATGGATGCAGAATCAATGAATCACATTATATCAAAAATCAGCGAGTCTTTGGTGACTGTCTATACAAAACTGTCAATGTGAACTTACCACTTCCGTTGTTAAATATCATGAAAGTAACATCACACTGACATAATACAGTGTAAATTTACTCAGCTTGTATCAGAAAATTGAAACTTTATATGAAACAATGACAAAGAATAAATAAAATAGACCTACGTATTATTTCACAAATATGGAAAATATAAAAATCTGGAAACACCCGAAAAACCAGAAGTAATGACAGATAGAAGGTACATGTCGTTATTGCTGACAACTGTTTCAATATTCACCTGTGGATGTGGACATGTGACCAATCTGCTATCTAACAGCTGTCCTGTACAATAATAATCACCTGTAAATGTGGACATCCCTCGTTTGACCAATCCGGTGACACCTGTCCTGCGCCTGCGCATCCATTGTTGGGTTCCAGTCACTGTCGTAAAATATGACGGTATCGGCGCCGGTCAAGTTCACCCCCAGTCCACCGGATCTCGTCGACAAGATGAAGCAGAAGATACGGCGGTCAGCATTGAAACGATCCATCAGTGCCTAGTTTAGGGAAACATTATCCATCATATGATCATTATAGCAGACAGCTTAGCCCATTCATTGAAACGATCTATCAGTGCCTAGTTTAGGGAAACATCATCCTTCGTATCATCATTATAGCAGACATCTTAGCATTCATTGAAACGATCCATCAGTGCCTAGTTTAGGGAAACATTATCCATCGTATCATCATTATAGCGGACATCTTAACCCATTCATTGAAACGATCCATCAGTGCCTAGTTTAGGGAAACATTATCCATCGTATCATCATTATAGCAGACATCTTAGCATTCATTGAAACAATCCATCAGTGCCTAGTTTAGGGAAACATTATACATCATATCATCATTATAGCAGACAGCTTAGCCCATTCATTGAAATGATCCATCAGTGCCTAGTTTAGGGAAACATTATTCATCGTATCACCATTATAGCAGACATCTTAACCCATTCATTGAAACAATCCATCAGTGCCTAGTTTAGGGAAACATTATCCATCGTATCATCATTATAGCGGACATCTTAACCCATTCATTGCCAAGTATTACCTATAGCGAGGCAACATTCATGTAAGGTACTCTTGTAATCGTGGACAGGTTGATTATACCAAATCACCGACGATTGCTATATTTTCCATTTTAAGTTGTATATTACGAAAAATATGTGTAACTGTCTAATTCATTCTTTACTGTTAAATTCTGAGAGATTGAGTCTTTGAACGCCTATGGAAAACATGTCTTGTGTGGGATACTAAAGGTCCAATGTGGGGTATGAGGTGTTTATGTTAGTTTTAGTAATGTCTAGTAAGTCATAAAGTTAAATATAAAGAGAATAATTTAGTATAGTACTGGAGTTATCACGAATCACCCGAGGATAGGGGAGGCTGTCACGGAATTAGATAATGCCCGGCCGCGTACATACCTGTCGCTGTTCGACCTTTGTGGTGCCATCGAGCCTGAGGTAGCGGTGACCGTGATAGTTGAGGAACGTCTCGAGCACATTCAGCATTTTTGTCATCTGAGTAAAGATGAGCACACGGTGCGCCTGCGATTTCAGCTTGTGAAGAAGCACGTCGAGAGTCTGCAGTTTGCCTGAGCATGACAACATCGTGAATAACAAACTTGTTGAGATACACACGAAATATCTCCATCCCTCTTATTGGTCTGACACTACACAGAATGCTATACTGAATGCTGCAATGGCTGCTACCCTGGATGCTACACCTACTCTACAAAAGCATATCGCATTTTTCAGTTTTAATATCCGAGTTGTTGATCGAACGATGATGGATAACTGCCCTTAAGAGGTGGAAATGGTCAGTCAAAAATAATAAGGCGAGATATCCATCCAACAATATCCGTAATTTTGTCTCAACTGGGATGATTGAGTTGGTAGACTAAGTAACTGAAGGCACACACCTATAAGAATGTATCAACTCGGAAGTAGGCATGTAATGTAATCTCAAGATTGTATGTAAATGTCTTTAAAAAGGCACGATATTTCGGACGATATTAATCATTAATGGTATTACACAAAACATCACAATAATAACGAACATTTTACACTGAACAGTATTTTACACACAAACGGCTCCGCAACACGTAGTTTAGTGACCACGGTACCTTCCACTGATCGACTTACCGCAGTCGTACTGTATGAGTCTCAATTCAGGAAAGACGACCGTCATGGCAGCAGATATCTTGTGGAGGCAGGAGAGTTTGTGAGACAGGTGCGTGTGTAAAGCATGCTCCATGTGGCGCTGTCGAGTGATGTGAGAGGGTGGAGGGTGAGGCGCGTTTAGCGTGATGGTAGGGGCGGTGACACGCGGAGTCACAAACACATACCTAAAGCATACCTGGAATGTTAGCTTTGGTCAGTGCGTAAAACACGACTGAATACATTTACATATAAAATAACATTTTATCAAGATTCGTGTGAACATCATTCAAAATACATCATAAAGATCGCTTGCCTTTCATAAGGTATATATTGTAGGGAGATTCACATAGGAATGTTATAATGTAGGTATGTACATGAAACTTATTGTTCGTAACCGGTTAAGTTATGCACACAGCATCGCCTCTGTGACATTAGAGGCACAGAGCAGCAATATGAAACATTATTTGCAACATATTTTCTCACAAATAATCATCTAAGTCTTACTGATGAAATTAGCATAAGGAGAATGTTCACAAGTAAACGATTTTATTTAGAAATTCAGCGTTCTCTATTGTTAAAAGCTGTAGCATACGCAACGTTACACACCTGTCAAACAATACGATGTGTTATTATATACTTGCGTTGCTTTGTTATTTAATATACGGCCGAGGTCACATTTACACAGCATTAACTGCGAAACTTGGTAAAAGGCCGACAGTAAAAGCAGAGTGCATTAAACAGCTTGACTGGGGTGTAGATATGGTATTAGACATGTATTTTATTGACGATTTCATCACAATCTATTGCAATCACAGTACAACAGTAATCAGCAATTCACAATAATAAAACTAATATTCATGGTATTAGGTCTGCATGAATACTACATTGAGATAATGCATCCCACAGGCCATTCGCATACTTTTTCATCAACTGTGCATATGGCTAGCACGTCACAAATTATATACTATAAAAGTTGCATTTAACTCTTACCACACTGATGTCTGTATATCACATTACTATTGCAGTACAATTCTGTGACTACAGAGTGCTAAGGGTTAAGCTATAACCCTCAGCAGTTAGTGTGCATACGGGCACAGTAATAAATTAAAAAATAGACTAAAGAGGCCTCAAATCACTCTACGCACACCTGAAAAAAAGGGAAAAAACAAGAGAAAAAGACAGGCCAAAGAGGCCATCTTGATATTAGAACGAGAAGACAACAAGGAGACTGCATGACAAAAGGCCAAAGGGACATGACAATACTCATTAAGATACTGAAACAACTTGAAATCACATCTAATTGCCAGAACAGAGATGCGCTAAACAAATCTGAATGAGACCTACACAGACAATATCTTCCAAATGGCAGACCTACACACTAATTGGACATGGATATAAAGATTTTCAAATAAAAAAGTCGATAGAAATTACTTCTCTCTGCTTCCATGATGAGATGCTGAACAAATCTGAAAAATACTAATCCAAGGACAATATCTGCCAAATGGTAGAAATAAGCGGTTCTTGAGATTTTTTAAAGAAAAAATACGATGAGCAGAAGTTACTTCCCCTAGCTTCGATGATGATACCATGAACAAATCTAGAGGAAATCAACCCAAGGAAAATATCTGCCAAATTGCCGAAGTATGCTATAACCAGTTCTTGGAAGAAAAAATTTTTTAATAACAAATATGAACATTGGCAGAACTTAATTCTCCTAGCTGCGATGACGATACCATGAACAAATCTAGAGGAGACCCACCATAGGACAACATCTGCTAAATGGCAGACTTCTGCGATAAGTGGTTCTTAAGATTTTTAATGAAAAATACGATTCTAATGCACTCACACTAACAATAGTGTAGTATCAAAACGATCCCTGAATGAAAATGAATGTTATTTATAAAAAGAGTTTTGACACATTCGATTCGATTACTAGAAAAAATATGTGTGGGTGAGCAAGAATCGCGGTGTCGTCTCTTTTTCTCTTTTGAAGATGGTGTATTGTTCTGATAGCGGTTGAAGAATTGTCTTCAGGAAGACCATCTGTGTCGTTTCATGGTATTCCCAAATTCTAAAGTATCACGCCATCAGTAGTCCTAGATATGATAATGGAGTAGATTTAACACATAAACCGGATTAACGAGAGATTAACACGAGCGATTAACGATGCCGCGTTGTTATTCTGGAGGTGATATACCTGTCGAGGACATCGTGTAATTGGTCGAGGCGGTCAAGAGGTGACTGAATGGTATCACAGAGAGCTCGTGTGACGGTGAAGTACGGGCCTATAGTGTGCCGTTGGTTGCGCCACTGGGCGGCGAGTTGACACGCGACCCGACCCTTCCACGACCAGTCAGTGGATCGCATCACCCAGTGACGAGCGTCGACGATGGCGCGTAGGTCCGAACCGTACGTCGGTCGTTGGCTACAGCGCGTGGCATTCACCCGAGATATACGGTCAAGCTTGCTGCGCCTCGCCGCGTCACGCTTCTCTTCTAGACACTCCTGGATGAGCGTTCAAAAATTGTCCTTTTATTGTCTACATCAATCAGTAGAATTATTTTCTGTAATAAAAATTAGATTATACACACCACGATGGGGCAGGTAAACTCGACTGGACATTACATTGATCAAGGAATCATTATAATACATCTCGTTCTAGCCAAAAACAGAATTTTCAATACTATTTGGCATTTGGCAGCAATATACTTGTAAGCCGTGTCAGTCTGCCTAGCCCCTTCTCAAAAGGTTATGTGGGTGCATTTTGAATGTTGATAGCACTACAGGCATTAGGAACCACCAGTGAAAATGCACAAAGTTTTACCGGGAATTCCCTGGCTAGCGATACGATTTGCCCACCAAAATAGATAAGAAACACATCGAATGAACGAGTTTAGGTTAGAGTGGTAAACACATGACACGTATACACAGATGTTGAATAATTCTCTACAATCGTCAGCCCATATTACCATGCTCTCTTCACCAATGACATATCACTTGAGGTATTGTATATGCGCTGAATAGCTGCCAGTAACATTTCATACACAATGTTATTATTAATAGATAGTAGTCGATGTAACACGTTTTAATGACTCACGATATAAAGCGGTGACTTTGGTTTAGGTTTAGGCTTTTGAATGATCACAGGAGAGGGCTTCGGTTGGTCGAGGACAGTCTTTGTGGTTAACAGAGGGGCAGACGCTACAGCCACCGCATGAAAAGAAATCAGCAGATGACACTGCATCTACACCCTATCAACGTATCACTTACTGTAGACAATTTCTAAACAAAGTGACACAAAATATTCACCTGCTGTACTTTTGGTTCCGTTATTGCACTACTTAATAGTACTATCTATTTCATGTTAATGAATATATCAGTGACCTGTGACCTCTGACTGGAACAACTGAATCAATGTGGAAAATTCATGCTGCGATGATATAATGGTGTGATGGGGAAGAAAGCTTTCTCTAGGGGAAACTAGACAAACTTGTTCTTTTGGGCAACTCAGAGAGTATGGTGTATATATTTTATCGAATAACCCACCACGAGAGTCAGAAGTGGGCGGGTACGTACCATTACATGTGATGACTCCGCTGGTTGTGAGCGACGCTGGTGCACCAACAGTGGTCGCGGTGGTCACGATGGATTTTAGGGGTGATACCTTCATCACGGGTTTCACTGTAGTAATTAGAGAAGAGTGAGGCAGCTGCACGATCGAGGGCGTGGCCTTCGCGACCAGAGGACGAGGAATGGTGACAGTGGGATGTGTGGCCAGCGATGTTACTACACTTGTGGATGTGGTCGATCCATTAACTGGTCAAAATACGCGAAGCAATAACTACAATTGAATAATGAAATACAATATATTATGTTAGCGATAGTCTTATGGTGTTGCAGAGCGGATACAATATGGAGCCAACTGTGCACTGCAATCATTGAAATAAGTGAACACCGCACAATAAATTGAGATATGAACACAAGCTTTCATATACTTAATCCAATGCGTAGGTGGCTGATACACAAAATACTTTAGAGAGAGAGCAAGTTAAGATACACGTGACATACGACAAAGCATCCGCGGTATGGTGGATATATACGCTACATTAGAAATCATGTAGATTGCGTTAATTAGTTTAGGACAGGTGTGCTCACCTATGGGCGCCACAACAGAAATGGCTGAACTAAGGGGCTGCTCGCTCGTGTCCATGGATGTGGGAGCTGGACTCGGTGCGGATATCGGTACGGGAGATGCGGCAGTCGTCACGGTGATTGGTTGGAATATCTGCGTCGTCCAGTCGGCTTGAGGGGTGATGCGGGACGCGGGGGTTATCAACGACGCCGATGTGACGGGAGTGATGACGACAGGCGTGACGCTCGTGTGGGCGATCGTGTTCAGCGCCGTGGATACAGTCGTCGTGGTAACGCACGTCGCGATGGATGAGACTGGCGGCGTGACGCTGTTGGTGAGGAAGATGGGGTTGGTGGCGACGGATGACGGGTTGGTGGAGGCGATGATCTGCTGGCCAGACGATGTCTGCACGATGTGGATGAAGCTCGCTGTCGGGAAATAAATACATAAACAGCTCGATGGGGGAAACTGTAATAATCAGTTTGAGGCTATTCAAGAGTCGTTTTGTACACCTATAAAAGTAAACTTAATTAACTTTAAGTAATCAAAGTGTAGTTGTGCAATAATATAAGGAATACAGAAATAATAACTAGATGAATCGTTAGACCGTTACCAGGTAACTGAGACAGCTGATTGGATGGGAACATGAGGCGCGTGCCTTGGTCAGTGTGTTGTATCTGTACGGTAATTGGCTGAGTGGGCAGTACACGCGGCGTAGTGGTACTAGAGACAATCACGGGTGGCGAGGCTGAAACATGTAATGCATGATAATGATGTAATGCTGTAATAGTAACAGTAGCATGAATATATGCTGAAACGCCAGACACTACGCCTGAATAGGAAGGACTTCAGCTGGTTGAGCTGTTGGGCAACGTTTGGGAGTGTCCAGTGATCTACTTAACACGTTTTGATGCTTGTCCTAACTGCAAACAAGACGATGCAAATGATGTATGAAACATTATTCCACATCACATTAATCATTCACCCTTGACACTAGACAATTTTATCAGTTGAAGCGCGACTGCTTATTCATTTGATTCATTGATGGAGATCATGTCAACTCTTTGCACTAAGCAGCCCAAATTTTGATTGACAGTAATTCATTAATGTGTATGCCTCGTTAACTATCGTGCGTTATTATCCCAGGTCTTGGTACTAAGTACATCAGCTTATTAAAGTAGTGAAGTATTATGTGTTAACTATTATACCTTGGATTTCTATCGGATATATTTGTTCTGTGTCACAGAAAGCAACATTGGCTCATGTAGGACAGTGCATCTTGACATGTGTAAATGGTAACAGTACTGTCCTACCACACTTTAACCGTGGTAATACTTAGTTCAGTATACTACTATCCTACTACACTTTGAATACTTGCCTTGTTTTTGCATGTGGTGCAATGAGCCTCACTAAGTGAGACGACGGTGCGGGCTGCGTCCAAAGTACATAACGAAAATACAATCACAGATGAAACAAATCAATTAGAACGCTGCTTACCTTTAGACGTGTTGGTGAGCGGCGAGCTGGAAATAGATGAGGTCGGTGGGGAAGGCAACGCCACTTTAGAAAGTGACTTGGCAACAAAATTAGGTAACTGCGTCAATGAGTGGGTAGGCAACTGCTGATCTGAAGCGGTCAAATGCACATGTGTAAGAGCAACTATATATCATGCATACGGTCAAAACGATTCTACGAGTACATACTAGTACATACGTGTGTACAGGTATGGTGGTTTATTAACGTACTATCTGTTAATTTATCTAATGTCCATCAGTAAATATGTTTGATGTCATAAATACATATGGCACATTGTCCAATATACATACTACACGAACGGGCAGATACATGTAACTACTAAATGTCTGAATATATCCGATAGTTAGACATCATAAACACAGGTATTACCGTTTATTATCTTAGTATTCATAAATTTATCTAATGTCTATGTGTAAATACATCTTATATGTTATATAACCAATTAGGCACATGTTGCCTAATAGTCTCATGTACACACGCACATACACATACATACAATATCATCCGTGACTATAACCTATGGTGACTTATATGACACTATACACAACGATATGAATAAGATCCGAAGGAGGATAAACTTGCAGGTGTGATTTTATGTGACACCGTGCCTCTATCCGATCTGTGCCATAAGATTTTAGTTATATTTCCTTCATCTGTGATCTTACTGTATGTCTCTTTTATTTTCGACTCATTTATGGTATACCAAGTTCGATTTTGAACTGTATTTGTTGTATTTCTAGTTGATCATAGTAATCGTAAATTTGTAAAGTGCCTTTGATAGCTACCATACTGGCCGCCATATTAGTCGCAGCATCATATAAGTCGCACCCCTTCCTTGGAGCACTGATATCTTACCTTT
>WURV02208866.1:0-11165 GCA_011762755.2 Epimenia babai
GGTCATTGAGCTGTTCTAGTTGTCAATAGAGTACATATTTCTATTTGGGTCATTGAGCTGTTCTAGTTGTCAATAGAGTACATATTTCTATTTGGGTCATTGAGCTGTTCTAGTTGTCAATAGAGTACATATTTCTATTTGGGTCATTGAGCTGTTCTAGTTGTCAATAGAGTACATATTTCTATTTGGGTCATTGAGCTGTTCTAGTTGTCAATAGACTACATATTTCTATTTGGGTCATTGAGCTGTTCTAGTTGTCAATAGAGTACATATTTCTATTTGGGTCATTGATTTGCTGGTGTTACGGGTCAGTGAACCTCATGGGTCGCTAAGTTCAGCTATGTTTTTGCATCATCTATCGATCTCATTGACTAATCCTCTTATATAACACAGAATATTCATTATCAGTGGACAGAGTATTTTTTGCATATACAGGTGAATGACAAGACATAGAAATCATTCGCTATATATATCTTATTAAGGCACAGGTGTTTATCTGCGCGTGTAAGATATTTCAACAAATTTCTCAATTATTCAAATCATTTTGTAAAATTCAACTTTTATACAATAAGTACACTTTAAACAAATTTATTTGTTTAATGTGTACTTATTAGCAGAGCTGTCAAACACACTTTACATGAAACAATAACCTGATGGTCTAAGACTATGATGTAATTACTTAAATTATAGAAAATTGATCGTACAGGATCGTAGTTTGTTGGAGTAAAAATGTTAACGAAGTAAAAATTCGTAAAGCGTCTGTATATACGAACCATGTAACAGTATGTGATCAAGTAGACCTTTCAAGCTAAAGGGCCAACTAACATAGTGCACATATTGCCTGAATGTTATAAGATCGCAAAAGCGTTAAATTTTACCGTGTATAACGATTGTGTTGAAACTAATAAATAGAGTATAAAAACCGATGATGTCACCAGCTGCCCCCGGGGTATTATCACACCGTGTACACGATATCTCCGACTCCCTCCTGTTACTACTATATGTACGAAGATAGATTATCAAAGGAGAGACGAGACAACAAATCGACGCTACTGGCCACATTGAAACGACAACAAGGCATCGATGATGGTATCTTCTAAAATTACCTGATACTGCGTATATTTGATGAATATGTATTTATTGATTAGCCTAGCTGCTAAACATACCTTAGTGAAATAGGAAGCCCTCCATCTAGCCGATTTTTGTAATGTAATAGATAAGCATATTCCGCTAACTTTTTTGATCATGTCTCTTTATTTACTAAACAAATCCAGTGCCATGGCATGTCTCTCGAAACAATTCAAGGATCTTCTTTTCACAAGAATTCACATTGTTTGCTGTTGCTCCGCTATTGTCTACTTGGCAATATATTGCTTACTACCTATATATTATTTTCTTATCATGGCACAAGTTTTAGAGGCATGTCTGAATCAGGCACGCAACATATTTTGACGCGCATTTTAATCAAGACACATATTTTAGTGGTGTGTCTTCATCAGGACGCATATTTTATTGGTGTGTATCAGGACACATGTTTTAATGGTGTGTATCAGGACACATGTTTACATGGTGTGTATCAGGACACATGTTTACATGGTGTGTATCAGGACACATGTTTTAAATGTGTTTATCAGGACACATGTTTACATGGTGTGTATCAGGACACACGTTTTATGGGCATGTTTTCATCAAGACGAGTGCTTTTGTTGTTGTGTTTAATCAAGAAACGTGTTTTAGAGGCGCGTCTGAATCTAACTGTGCTGCCCAACGATGGCATTATGATGAAGAAGCTGAAGACTGATATGGTGAATCAACGAGCCCTGCAGTCGAAGTCGTACGTCTCGCACGTACGAGACTTCTTCATCCGTCACATCCGGACCATCGGCAGAGCGTGAGTGAAATATCAATTGAATGTTTGTTCCATCGTGACCTTCAGCAGAAATATCAATTGAATGTTTGTTCCATCGTGACCTTCGGAAGAAATATCAATTGAATGTTTGTTCCATCATGACCTTCAGCAGAAATATCAATTGAATGTTTGCTCCATCGTGACCTTCAGCAGAGATATCAATTGAATGTTTGTTCCATCGTGACCTTCGGCAGAAATATCAATTGAATGTTTGTTCCATCGTGACCTTCGGAAGAAATATCAATTGAATGTTTGTTCCATCGTGACCTTCAGCAGAAATATCAGTTGAATGTTTGTTCCA
The DNA here is from genome assembly GCA_011762755.2 of Epimenia babai. Taxonomy (NCBI): domain Eukaryota; kingdom Metazoa; phylum Mollusca; class Solenogastres; order Cavibelonia; family Epimeniidae; genus Epimenia; species Epimenia babai. The sequence goes on from WURV02208866.1 coordinate 2,211, forward strand.
TCGTGACCTTCAGCAGAAATATCAATTGAATGTTTGTTCCATCGTGACCTTCAGCACAGTCATTATCATTTGACATCATAAAACCGAGTTCGGCATTTGGGTCAATAAGTGGGTGATATACGGAGCAGGTTGGATGAAGAGCGTTGCCTACTTTCCCGAGTCAAATTGTTGCTGTGATAGAATTTCTATCCTGGATTTTATCCCATTTCCTGGATTGTTTCCTAAAGACAAACAGACACATATATGGAACGGTTTATTAGAATGGTTAAATGTATTACTATTATTGTGAAGCAAATCTTACTGCAGAAAAAGCATGAAGATAATTTGACACACACTGAAAGCAATTACGTTATGGTTTCGTGGAATCAGGAGAACAAATCTTACAAAAAATCCAACCAAATCTTATGGCAAAAATACATCCAATGGTAATAAATTTTCCTTCAATAAATATCCCTAAAAGTAGAATGAAAGTATAATTTTTGACATTTTTTCATAGACAATACGTTGGAAAAATATACTGTTATGTTTTTAATTTTTGATATATTTTGAGAAAACAATGGAAAGAAAATAAGGATGATCCATCCATGTTGTTTTTACTTACTAAAATTGTTTTTACTTACTGAAAAATAACTGAAAAATAATTTTAAGGCAATGTCACCATGTTGATTCAAGTGACACAATGCGGTGATGCGGGTGATGTTTCAGTGTGAATAGCGTGAAATATGCGGCACGTATTATATTTGGGGGTGAAGACCCACAAGCCATTCTGGACGAGATACACAACCTCTCCTCAGCGGGTGTGGCCGGGAACGCTACAGAAAACGATGGCTAGCACACCTAGCGATTGTCACGACGACGACTCCAGGACTCGATTTTTGGACTGTCTCGACACAACGACACGCTGTGTTGTAATTGGCGATGGATTTATTTCCTTGTTATATTTGTAGATTTAGCTCCGTCTGTAGGAGAATTTTAGTGCCTTTACTCGCCTTGCGACTGTGTATTTGACTGATGATCTCCAGTCATTCCATAGTGATTTGTGAACCGTGTTTCGGGTTACGGTTACATATTTTATCAGTCAAGCAGACGGTATTATCTCCCATATGAACTTTTGAAGCGTTTAAGCCATGTTTGTGTGAAAATTGAATATACCGTATAAATCTGACATATCACTAGAAAACCTGCGTGTACAATCCAACACTATTACCCCTTATATAAAGAAAAGAACAATTCTTTAACATGAACAAAAATGTTTAGAAACATGATTTGTCGCGTACACAACGGATGCTTCACCATAAGGATGGACTTCATGGAGTATGTATGTATGTATGTATCGATAGGCTGGATTCACAGAGGGAATCATTGTTTGGGCCAGATTTGGCCATTTACAAAACTGGCCTACGGTATTTTAGTTTTTTGGACGTAAATTGCAAAGGGAGCATTAGCTGTCAGTTGTCGTGGTTATGGGTTTCTTTAAGTCTTCCTGTTTTGTTTAGGAATTTTACCATTGAAGAGATTGGCATACGATGAATGGCATTATAGTTTTTACTAAGAGCAGGGAGGGTTGAGTGTCTTGCTCGCTGATACACTGGACATGAACCCATATAATGGATTGGGGTTTCATCCTCCAACATGCACTCTGGACAAATTGGTGCGATTGATATTTTCATTGTGTTTAAGTGCTGGTTTAGGTTGCGGTGACCTGTAAAGATACTTGTTACCCCTTTAATGTAAATGCGTTTGAGGTTCAAAATAGCTTTAGTCCGTTGTACGGATGGAGAAGGCATGGCTAAATGTGCTTGATGACAATCAAGTCACGCTGTCTATTCCTTTCTGTGGAGAGTTTGTAAATGCTGTTTGATGTAGTTCTTGATGTATAACGCTCTGAGTGATAGGGAGAATTGCTTCAGGGCTTGTGGCCAGAGTGTGGCTAACTCGATGGAGTAACTTCACCGTTCACTTGATAAAGCATTCCTCGTCCATACGAAAGGTCGTTGGTCAATAAATTTTCGTTCTTTTATTTATCCTTATAGACTATTGCATTACCCCACTGAATAATGTGTCATATATTTAATTATTATCACCCGTGATATTTTATTTATTAAGACATCCCCGTTTTATTTTTTCCAATTTTATCTCGATATTCGCGACTATAACTTAATCATACGACGACCCGTTTTAACACTTTTAACATCAGGCATTCCATTTTTGAATGGCATACATCTATAAAGGGTTTATGATCATGCATAATATTTGAGTGAAACTTAAGATCTATTTTTTTTTGGCGCTGTCTTGTTTGTTCATTAACAAATGTAATTCCTAGCGTGCTACATGTAAGTGCCTATTCGATATCACATATTTGATGCTAATTTAAAAAAAAATTATAAATACACATTTTTTGTGTGTAAAATTCTTAGTCAAGTCTAGCCAGCATCGTATTTTTGTGACCTTTATAATCTACTTAAGAATCACTCAGTGTTTTCTGAATCTACAATTTTGTCCGCTTAAAACCATATTGGTTTATTAGTTTATCCTTTTTACAATGTCACAATTTACGAGAAACTTATACATGTTTTAATACGACCTCGCTGCCATATCGAACGCGAGAACGGTTCTCGTGTGCATTTTTAACGTATTTCCCCATTGGTTGTTATAACTTCCGATTTATATAACCTACCGTAGCTTTTGCTCAACGGTATGGCTCAATTTTACATTGGCGTTACGTTTTACTGACTTGCCATATTTGCGCATTATATCCTATATTCTTTATTGGACGAATCGTTTAATATTTTCTCATAAAGTTAAAGCTGAGAGTTTTTTCTTAGAAATGAACGATGTTTAAAAAATTAGCGAATGTTTTGGCTTTAATGTGTTCACCGTCGTTCACTTTTGTTTTTATTAATAGCTGGATGTAAGTAGTGTATGGTCAATATTGAACACATATAGATCTCTAGAGAACAAATTTAATTACATTAACATTTTACAACTTTTCTGTTGGTATAGAATATAGATAGATACATTGCTTCGTCGCTATTGAGTTGTTGCTTCCACTTGAAGCATAAATACATCTACACTATAATCTCTAAAGAAGTTTAAATATTGACATATAAAAAATGTACAGCAGGCATGGGGGACTTTCTGAGCCACCTTACAGAATATAAGCAAAAATTGTGGTCCGTGCAACGTCACGTCAAAACATATAAGAAACTATTGATTCCTGCATTTTTTTAATATTGAATTATTTTACTTTTAATCGGCTCAAGTTTGAAAGGGAAGTAAGTAGTTCTATGAGCTGAGGGCGACATTTAACAGATAATAAAAAGGGGGTACAACTTTCCCAATGCCCGCTGTACATAACATGTATAATGTTACTATTTTCATTATACCGTTACTGTCTTAATTATACTATGTAGCTGTTTAATCATAGATCACATAATTACGTATATATTACATGTGTGTATCCCCAGTCCTCATGTATCCTAATAATTACCTAAATTTCGCAGATATCGTTAAATTAAGCGAACATATCACAGTTATATTTATTCTTGGATAAAAATCGTCGCCATTTTGATTGTTTTTGCGTTACGAACGACGTGATATTGTGGTGGTGGATTTGTTTGCTATTTCGGTACATTCCAAATGTATATTGTATTATTTATTTATTTATTACGTGTCTATTTACAATAGCCATTCCTGAACGCGTAGTTTTCGTGATGATTGTATCGTGATGTTTATCTAATGCAGACACGCGGAACTGCGACTGTTTCTGTCAAAAGTGCGCGTGATCAGTTTATGGAGTTAAAACTTTCCTCATCTATATTGGCGATATTTTTTACGAGGTTTTTCGTGCTTGAGCATTGGGAAAGATTTGCCTTTTAATTTGGTTGTTGTAAATTCCATAAGCAAATCAATATCGTCAGTGTGACTGGCTATTAATAAACTTTGTTTTTCGCTCATGAGACTTAGGCGACCTATTAGAATTACCAGTTATGATAAAGATAGCAAAACCCAGCAATCTGTCGCCAATGTGTGCCGCTAAAAAGTTATGGTTAGTATGTGAATTATCAGCTCAAAATAATGGCCAGGCCGAATTTAAAGCCATGTTCCGAATTATCTCTAAAGCCACGCCTAAAATTGTAATCATAAGGGCATGTTTGCGTACACGAACTTCTTTTTTGGGTATGATATATAATTTAGTGATAAATACAGCTTAGTATTAGAAATTTCTCATCTTGTTTTACAAGATAAACTTTTCGTGTGTATTTTTTCTTTTAGCGTCAATGTGTTGTGAATTTGTGGACCAGGACAAAGCTCAATACTGTCTCAGCATGGCATAATTATCACACTGTTCAACTGAGCATACTGCAAACCGTTAAAATTATTCTTCTGGGTTATTTCCAAAATTACTATCTTATACCAACTAAAACAGAATCCATTGGGCAAAGAAGCACACCAGAAGCTTAAATTATTGTTTAAAAATCACTTTACCTTCAATCGTTTACCTGAATTACACTATATCGATTTTTAGTGCCAATAAGACATGAAACTAGGGACGACCCACGGTTTTTGCTGCCGTCAAACTACTCTTGTATTCTTTCTATGTACCCTATGTGTGTATAAGTTGTTTTATGTGTACATATCTCAACAATTAATACATATTTGCTTATGCATGCGGCTATATTTGTCATTTTGTTTTGTTGTGAAAGCCAAAGGGCTTCATAGAATATTGAACGCGTTCTTCTGTCAACGTAATATTTTACATAGAGCAGGATCACAAGGATCACAAGGATCACAAGGAGTAGGCCGATGTTTAGGAGTAGGCCGACTGTCGGAATTTATCTCAACCTTTTCGCATGAGTCGTCAGTTGAATAAATTCAAGCCTGACGTGGCTCCGCTGGTGGTATTAAAAATCCGTGGATGATACACTATAGCATGGAGCTCGCTCTTCTCTATGACATCACCGAATCCTACATGATCTTATTCGAGTAACTTTTTCGAGATTTATTAAATATACGTACATGTGCATAATAGTGTGACATTCACCCCAACTGAAATTAACGCTTTTTGAATGAGATCTAGTTATAAAGGGTTCCAATCTGCTCAAAATGAACGATGGCAAGATTAAAATCGTAAAAATACGGCATAAAGAAAAGATTTTGTAAAAGGCAATTGAGTCTGATAATGCGATCAATGGAAATGGCGGCCCATCGACGTCATCACGTGTAATGGGGGTAGCCAATGTGGTTCTTTGAATAGCTTGAAAGAGATGCCTAGAAAAAAACTTAACCCGTCACAGGTATAGGTTTTTATCTGTGCATTTCTTTCCGGTCATCACATCTACAATCGAGGTGTGTGGTACTGTTAATTTATTGGTGTCATCACAGCAATAGTCTACTTACAAGATCGAGTCTGTCGTTATATACTGTTATTATAATATATAATATTTATCGACAACGCTAGCTGCCGTAAAGAGACTATTTTAACACGTAGGGCAAATATTAAACTACTGCACTCGCTGGTATTTATCTAGCAATGCATTATTAATTCCACTTCGATCTTTATTCTGTCTAAATATTTGTGTGTGTTTATCTGGTATTTGTTCTTATAGATTTTTCTTTCTCGCTATAAAAAACGGTAATCACAAAATAAGTTCCAATTCGCGGTTCACGGTATGTCGAGAGCCCGAGAGTCATTAACATATGTTTTATTGGCTTCACAGGAGAGGTGTAAATTTACCTACTCATTGAATATTATCGCAAGTTCCTACCAACTTATTTTTATGTGTACGTACAGAATGTTAATCAATCTTACGCATGCTCGACAGGCTTTTTTATCACTCCAAAATTGATGCCATTTTTCGACGTATACAATTAACGTTATTTTTTTCACTGTGTTTTTCTTTTGTATAGGAAATTAGGGGCGACATTGCTTTCACGAAAATCCATCAAACAGATCAGAAAATAGTAACGAAATTTGCCGGTAATGTATTTTTCTTAATTCAGATGGATATCGGAATACATTTAAATTGTACTTTGTGACTGTTTACAGAAATAGTATAGGTACTTCTGTTTATAGAAATAGTATAGATTGATCACTCTTTGTGTAAATTTGATAAATATATGCTGATTTAGCCTATGATAACTTTCTTTAGGAATTTTCAGACATTATACAAAAGAAGATAATATCTAAACATTCCCGATTTGTAGGAATAGTGAAGCCAGGATGGAAATTAGGTAGCTGTATCTATCGAGATTGTGTTAGAAATTCAGTATTATGACACGTTGCGTGGACCGCTTCGGTAATGTGCTTTGTGAATGTGGTCCATGAGTTCAGGCCGTAACGCATTTTGCGGTGTACAATTCGGCGCTGCAACTATATGTTCATTGATTCTAAATATATTGACGAGTGCGGATATTTCTACAGATTTAAAACGAGAGTGATTTCTTTCACCAACTCTCATTCCTCTAAAACTACTCTTGTATTCTTTACGTTTATATAGGTTAACTCCTTTTGAAATTGAATGAAATTTTATTGCTTCATAGTGCCCTTTTAACTGATAGCTATCAAAGACACTTTACAAATTTACAGTTACTATGATTAACTAGAAATACATTTTGTGTCAAGTATGATTGGATCCTCAGAAAAGCTCATATTTATGATTTTCGTCGGTGTTGCTATTGCGGAAGTGCAAAAAACCAAAATCTACGACCTGCAGAGGACACCTATGACCCAAAACGAGGCACGGGTCTCCTGTTCTCGTAACAAAATGAAGCTCGCCCAACCAAAAACGGCTGCGGAGAACAGCGCATTAGCTACGTATCTCCGCAGTTTAAACCTTGAGAGGTGATTCACGCGTCAGATATCTATATTTAGTTACCACTATTTCACCTGGCCAAGTATATTTACATACAAAGCCTGTGGTAATACTTATCTAAGTTGGGTTATAAGCTGTTATATTTTCATCCTTGTTATAACTTATCTTGCAACATTAGGTGTATGTGGCTTTTACTCCTGTACTCCATTTTAAACGACGTGACATCGATTTCACGATATTGCAAGGACTAAATATTGAAAACAAGAGTAAATCTGAGAGGGAAAAGGCGAGGTTTGAGTGATACTTTATGAATGGTCGTGAATGTCAGATGCACTCTATTGCCTCCTTACACCTTAAGAAATTTTACAATAACGTACTTCAGGACAAATTTTTCCCATTATTCAAGCATGAGAATCTTGTTCATTTTCTGTTATGGAAAGTGCAGGGAAAATCCTTAATTTGTGCGGGTTCGTACTCGCACCCTCTCGCGCGAAAGGTCGCACTAGTTACCACTGCAAGAGTCAATGAACCACGTCACGCTGGTAAATTAATCCCTGGAGTATTTTTCCTCGCATCAACTATATGGAGGCGAGAGGGTGAAATATCATCGGCTATGATTACTTATTAAAGGTGCATACTTAATCGAGAAGCAGTTTCACAGCTGCATTTTTAAACTTTGCATGGTTATAAAGATGTACAGCATATTTCCAGATTAGTTGTATACGAACTTGTACGTGATTTTCAGCGTCGTCATAGGGTGGATAGATCTAACGTACAGAGATTCTAAGTGGCAGTGGGGAGATGGCTCGGAAGCCGTCTACACCGAATGGGTAAGCTGCGTAAGTGTAACAAGTGTACCAAGTACGTTTACCTAAGTATGTTCGCTCGAAATTCCAAATGCGAACAGACTCTATAAACGTCGCGCACTCATTTCCCTTTTCCCTTTGCGATATTGTTGACACCGCATTTTAAGTTCTGAATCAAATCACTTTGCTTTTGCACATGGACTTAGTGCACAGTTCTCATGCATGTTTTAAGTTCACAATGTTAACATTTACATTTAATTCTTCACAATTCAAAGTCATCACCTGAAGTATGTGTATATTGCACAAGTTAATAAAAATTTGAGACAACCAGTAGGCATTGCAGTACTTCTCAAATTATACCTAACTACATCAGTCTATGGTTTTTATGTCGTAACATTGTAAAGTGTCGTCGACATCATCTTGTCATTATTGACCAAGGGATAATTCGGCATTCTATAAAGATTTGTTGTTGTTGCTGTTGCTGTTACTTTTATTGTCATTGTCATTGTGATTGTCACTGTTATTGTTATTCTTATTGTTATTGTTGAGGTTATGGCTATGGCTATCGTTATCGTTGTTGTTATTATTATTATTATTTATTTCATTAGGTTGTTGCAGTTTAGACTAAAGACTACATTCAGACTGCACATTCAGTTAATGCCACTTTATGTTGAACGAGGCATGCATCTACATAAAGGTTGTTGAAGAAACAAAACTATCTAAACAGATGAGAGTGACCCCCACCGATTCAAACCGAGAAGACAAAAACAGTGCGTTGTTCGCTGTTTACCCGGACAGGCAAGGATGGGTGTTCACAAGGGGTGGCTCTTCATTAGAGTCGATCTGTGAAACTTACCAGATTGTAAAAACAGGTGAGTTCGAACATTATGGTATTATGACAACCTCTCAAGTCTCACTCGGGAATGTTTTTACCTCGATACTAAAAGACATGCCATAAAATCTTAGTAAAAACATCGAAAACGGCGAGCCTATTATTTCTTCAATGATTACATACATCACTAACAATAATGAAATTTGCAGGAAAATCTTTATTTCTCGCGATTGATTGCACTCCCTACTCTATGAACATGCATGTAGCGGGTCGTTTAATCCCTTGCAACTTCAAATTTGCCCACTTGATGACAAAACATAACAAAACAAAAGCCCACACGAATATCGGATAACATAATTATATTTATACTTAATAGCTTTATTGCATCAGTTAGGGGAAGCAGTTAGTCGAGTGGTAGGAACACTGGACTCGTAATCGAAAGGTCGCGGGTTCGAAACTTCCCACCAGTCGACTTTTCTGCGGTGATCCTCAGCAAGTCATT
>WURV02208877.1:0-11163 GCA_011762755.2 Epimenia babai
CATTGTAACTGATTCAACAGTGATAATAGATCATTGTAACTGATTCAACAGTGATAATAGATCATTGTAACTGATTCAACAGTGATAATAGATCATTGTAACTGATTCGACAGTGATAATAGATCACTGTAACTTATTTAACAGTGATAATAGATCTTAGTTTCAATTTATTTAGTCACTTTCGACGGCTAATTTTTTCAGAAATTCTGACATCGAGTATAAATATCGAGTCTAATAATCCCAATTGAGCAACTCAATCTTAACTTCGCGAACCCATTAAAATAGAGAAATGTGTCATTATGGCCTGACAGGGGAGATAACTAAGCCTCCATTTAATAATTCTTGAATCATGCTGTGTAAACTCATCACCGAGGTAATTGTTTGCGTAAACAACAGACACTCATCGCTATTGACAGACACTTCACTGGCAACGTTTACACAGCAAATACATACAACGAGTCGACAGCTTAAAACCCAATAAATTTTCAGGACTCGGCAGATGTTTACGGCCTATTAAAACATAAGAGAAACGTCACGCAAATGTTAAAAACACGGAAAAATCAGGCGTCAAAATTAATATTGCTTTACTAACAGACCAGTAAAAACTGGAATACACTTAAAACAATAATGTCAACACCGTGACATCAGATATATCGTATTTTGGGCATATTGGATTAATTGCTCTTTTTGGATTTACTGACTGCCACTTTCCATGACATTCGGATCGAATGCTATACAAACAGGGAAGACATCTGTTGATGAACATCACCTGAGTGATGTGGAGGTGAAGGTCATTAGGTCCCTTCCATTGATTATTTTGACTTACAAAACTGCAATTTCAAGTCAAGCAGTGTTTTCCCAATGCTTGGAATAGAACATATTGATAGATAATGCAGTAATGCAGTTTTGTTATGTTGCAATGATGCAACAAAGTTACAGTATTATAGTGTTGTAATGTCACAGTATTGTAGTGTTGTAATGTTACAGTATTGTAGTGTTGTAATGTTACAGTATTGTAGTGTTGTAATGTCACAGTATTGTAGTGTTGTAATGTTACAGTATTGTAGTGTTGTAATGTTACAGTATTGTAGTATTGTAATGTTACAGTATTGTAGTGTTGTAATATTATAGTATTATAGTGTTGAATGTTACAGTCTTGTAATTTTTCTGTATTATGTTACAATGTTGTTACATTACTGTGTTATGTTACAGTATTGTAATATTACTGTATTATGTTACAGGTATGTAAGATTGTACTGTTGCAGTATTATAATAACTGAGATATTACAGAGTTGTGTTTTATTTTGGTGTTATAACACTGTTGCAATGTTGTTGTGTTGTAAAATAAACAATTCATTGGCTAACACAAAAATAGCTTGGTGTTTGTAATATGAAAAAAAATTGAGAACAATGAAAAAATTTTCTTTAGCTCTGGACTATTCTCCAAAGTTTATAAATAGCTGTAACTTTGTCAATAAAAACAGCTTGAAAAACTACCCGTCATTCAGGGTATGAGACGAGAGGAGACGTAAGGAGGCACGATAAACTTTCGCGCGAATGTAACAGAGATCACTTCGATGTCTCAGAATACATAATCTAGAGGTGGAAATCATGTGACATTTCATTGTGCCACATGTGGCAATGTAAGTTCTCTCGTTAGATCAAAGGTGTGACTGGTGAAACGAGACGCAGGTGAGTAAATAGCCGTCGCCGAACGCGAAACGAAATTGCATAAGGATTTACGAGAGAATTGTAGACGGTAATTCAGGATATTGTCGTGCGATCCCGGATCTGGTGACAGCGATCCGAGCTTGGGAGTAAACACCGTGCGCTCTGCGGTATATTCCTACCCCCTCCCAACCCGAAAGAATCCACGCTGCCTTTATGAAATGCGAGACACACGGGTGTGATTACAGGAGAATCATGCCAGCATTGTTTGGTTGAGTTGTATATGAGAGTTGCTGCCATATTACTCATCCTAAGGTACACTCACCTCACCTCTACACATCTATAAAGGTAAAAGGTAAAGTACAACATTTATATACCGCAAGTATCAGCCAAGAGAGGCTCTCAAATGCGGTTTACAATTAAATGGTTTTTGGCAGCTGTTCAGCGCATATACAATACCTTCAATACTCACATATCACCCCGCCAAGGATAATATCGAGCATCTACCCATTTTAGAGACGGGGTTTACTCCAGCAATCGGGGATAAATGATTTGCTGAGGATCATTGCAGAAAAGTTGACTGGTGGGAAGTTTTGAACCCGCGCCCTTTCGGTTACGAGTCTGGTGTTTCTACCACTTGACTAACTGCTTCCCCGTCTGTATTAGCCACTCATTCAATGTCTACGTTACCCTTGACTCCTGCTGATAATAGTATATACATGCCATATCCATTTTATTTAATGTTTATGGATATATTTAATTAGCAAACTTGAGTTATTCCTTGGTATTTTGTGTCTCTCACAATCCACTTTTATTCCAATAGATTATTAGCATTCTGGCATCCACTGTCACCCCATCATGCCTTATTATGTATGCTGATACAAATTTCGGGACTGACTTGGTTGCTGTTTTTGTCTCATAGGTTGTTTTGTCAGAGAGAAAAGGCACGAATGAAGTGTATGCCATAAAGATTCTGAAGAAGGATGTCATTATACAGGACGACGATGTTGACTGCACCATGATAGAGAAACGTGTGCTCGCGCTGGCTCAGAAACCACCATTCCTTGTGCAACTACACTCTTGCTTTCAGACAATGGTATGTCACGAATGGGTGCATGTACCACAGAGTAACAGAAGCAGAGTGATGGCCTGGGGTTATTGTTACTGCATCAACATTGTTAGCATAGTTAAGCTTGGGTAACGACCCACAGACTGCCGGCCAATCGGCCAACTTGGTTACTCATCTCTCCATTGATGGTCAAAATAGTACGACACACCTGTTGATGGAAGCAGTAGCTCTGTGTGTATCGAGAAGCCCTTGATAGTATCTATCATACCTTAATGGCATCAGATTCACCGGCAGGTATAAATACAATTCGATCATCAACCTTTTTATGCATATTGTAAATGATAGAAATGCGATACATGAAACGATAAATGATTTGATTTCCTTTCCAAATGTTGATTTCATAACTTTAGAATTATAATTACCATAAGGGTTTTACAAATATCCTCATCGTTTTACCACTGGTATAAGTAAGCTCATCAATGGCATATCATTACTACATTAATTATATTGCTTTTCACGCTTTCATTCTCATTAATTATTCATTCTCGATTCCAAATCACCTCATAGATGAGTCACATCCATGATTTATTGACTGTAATGGGCGGGTAATTCCAGGATCGCTTGTATTTCGTGATGGAGTTTGTCAATGGAGGTGATCTCATGTACAGAATACAGCAAGAGGGTAAATTCAAGGAGCCTGTCGCTGTGTGAGTCAATAGAATTAAGGTATATACCAAACATATATGTGCTGAGACCTGCTGACACGTATGAGTCTCAGTAGTCCTACGTGCTGAGCCATAGTCGAAATGTCATAATGCTAAGTTCTCATTCGATCCTTAGTCTAGCCAGTATACAATCTGTAACAGTTTTTGACAAGAAGTGCTTTAAACCCTTGTCTGCCTGTACGAGTCTGGGGAGGCCTTGCACAGTATTTTTCGCACTTCTTTCTTCTGAAGCGGCTCTATTTCGGATGCTGATGATGTTGTTTCTGCACTATATCATCTCACCATATAATGACTACTATCAGCCTGTCACAGATTCAGTGTGCGCTACATTAGTAGCTTGTTGGCACTTGAAACCTTATATATTCATTATTATATTATATTCTTTATTATATTTTTACTATCAAACCACCTGCCCATGTAGGATACTTGGATAACGATTATCAGTGACATCGTAATAACCACTCTGTCAACTTGCTTTGTAAAGGGCCAGTGATGGCCTAGACAATGCAGCTACTCCAGTCTGTAGCTGCCTATATGTTCCTAAATACTCTGTTATGAGACCACTGGAAAAAGAGTTACTCTATAACTGGTGCATAGCCTTAAAAAAAGTCCCATGTCTAGTACTTACATACGCAAGTATTTATATCCAAAATATATGTATATTGATGTGTGTGAATACAGTTTGATATATGTATATATATAAAAGCTACGATGGTGCTTTCAGGTTCTACGCTGCTGAAATTGTCATTGGTCTTTTTTTTCTTCATAGTAAAGGTATTATTTATAGGTAAGATATTAGTGGAACTTGATGCACAGAATATATTGGGCACTTATTCCTAGTTAATTGTGCAGCTTAATTATATGGGGGGGGGGGCAGTTAGCGTAGTGGTTAGCATTTTAATTTTAATCCAGATTAATTAAGATAATTAATTCCCGCTTTAGCCAGTAAACTACCCATGGTGTTTTTCAGGCAGACAATAGCTTAAACCCCAGTGCCCATGGGGGTCTGGATAGTGCAGTGTGGTTCTGTTATGGCTTCTTCCCTCTGACCTGGCTGTATTTCAGAAGCTTTATGGATGGTCTATATGCCGCTTACACTCCCTGCTACGTATGTCGTCATCCCATTGTAAATAACCATTAACTCTCATAGTCTTAATGAAGTGTGCAACATATGTAGCCTGGCTGTAGATGTTTCGAACCAGTGACGTGTATGGAAGGTCACTCGTCTGCCCAGACTCAGTAGGTTTTTCACAGTAGGTGCTTCACCCACCCCTTAAAAGTGAGGCTAATCAATTTGGTGTATTAACCACATTTGTAGGCTTGCTTTGTAAAGGGCCAAGAATGTCCTAAACGATCACTATGGCAATCAGCCGATAATCACATACATACAGACATAATGTATTGGCTTGAATTTTCTATTTACTGTATTATTATTATTCATGCAAATCAGTGTATTGCAAATCATGCAAATTAGAGCAATGTATTCGTATTGTGAGTTGTGCCATTTAATCAGTTGTGATTTATATAAATTGTGTTATTCTGTGTATTATGAATTATAGTAATTAATATGATTTTTTGAGTATATTGGGAATCACCTGAATTAATGGCATTTATTGTAGTGGGAATAATGCAATTTAGTGCAGTACGAATCATACTATTAATTAAAGCGTAAGATTCAGTGTATTGTGAATCATGTGGTTTAGTATGTTTTTATTGTATTGTGAATCATGTGGTTAAGGATGTTTTTATTGTATTGTGAATCATGTGATTTAGTATGTTTTTATTGTATTGTGAATCATGTGGTTAAGGATGTTTTTATTGTATTGTGAATCATGTGATTAAGGATGTTTTTATTGTATTGTGAATCATGTGATTTAGTATGTTTTGGTGTTTTGTGAATCATGTAATTTTAGTGTTTTACTGCATTGTGAAACATGTGAGTGACTCATGGGAAGCATCAATGTTTAAAGCATCGATATTTCAAGAAGACTTTGTTTCTACTTGACAAGTTATAAGCATCGTAATTCTCAGGATTTTTTATCATGAAAATACATGTTAATTATCGACTAATATGTTTGGATGCTAGAGATGTGTATGGTGTATGGAATCGATAGCGCGTTCGTTCATAATTCATTGGTCAGACATGATAATCGAGTGTAAATGCTATGGGTTGCCACACGCAGAAAAGTATTCATTGCATCGCAGCTAGCGTAACTATTGATTGGAGCCAAGAGAGAGACTCGTGCTTACAATTATGACACATTGTTTCATATCGTTGCATTTGCGGGTGGGTCTGTAGCAGTTCTTCATAAATGGTAATCATGTATGTGTCTTTGATCGACCACGCCACGGTTTCTGTAATGGCATGCCAGAGTGACAAAGTATCACTTAATTTTGTTAATGCATTAACTATCTTCTTGTCGGGTGTTGCGTGTGTTGTCATCACCCCATCCAGTTTGTGTTAATACACTTTAAAACGCTTGAGCAACACAGGGCTGTGAGCAACGGTACCTATATTGCATACGATGAATTTTCACATGTGGGCCAGCCAACAAGGAAATATATCGAAATATATATATTTATATATCACATTGTTAGGTATCCCTCTCTTCTTCCCAAGGGCTTTTTCCTTGTGATGATGTGGCCTGTGTTTGGGATGCTGCCATCCCGTGCTATCATCGGATTGGACAGTCAGAATATATCCCACATATGCTCTGATTGTCTATGATGATGGCATCTGAGAGTACTAAATAAAATATATATCCTCACCAGTTTTGAATGTGTTAAATATATAATGCTATTTTTGTTACTTAATAGAAGAACAAATGGTAGCACCTTTTTTTTAACGTAATAGGAGTTTTTGCATATGCTATATGCATAAGCTATGTGAAAGCATAAGCTATATGAAAGAATGAACTTTCACCTAATGAAGGATTCCCTGTGTATGCAGAAGCTCTTGTTTTAATAAATTATCTTCAGTCCTAACTGGTGCTGCTATTTGTTCTTTTAGTTATTCCTATAGACTGGTTTTGCTACCCCAATAATTTTTTTTATTAATTATTTCTGTACCTTCGGATAGGGATTTAAAATTGGACAACGTAATGCTGGATAGTGAAGGGCATATAAAGATCGCTGACTTTGGGATGTGCAAAGAAAATATCACTGGTAGTGCAACGACTCGTACCTTCTGTGGCACACCTGACTACATTGCACCAGAGGTGAGAACCTTTATTATACATACAACATAATATAGTCATCACAACTAGTAGTCTATGTTGGCCACTTTGTTTTGAAATTCTATTCGCTCTGTGCATTGATGGTTCGATTTTGAAGAGTTACTGCGAGTGAAATTTACTATGGTATGAGGGAAATTAAAATTTACAAAATGGGGGACAAAAATTAAGCAGCTGGTATGGAAGTGAGTCACTTCACAAATTTATTAAACTAAATATTCAAAATATATTCACTTGATGTACAATGGTTCATTTCGATATGTGGACCACAACATGGTAAAATGTACAGCAGGTAACATCACCGAAATAACACTAGTCAAATTGTTGATGGGAGGGATGCTTATAAAATCACGATATGTGTATGACTGACTTTATCATTTGTCTTGAAACATTATAGATTGTAGCAATAGAGCAGCATTGATTCTCTAGATCTGTATATCATGAATAATTCCTTGTAGGCTTTCAACATTAGCTCATTTGTGATTTGTCATGCACTTTAACAGATAGTCCTCTACCAGCCTTATGGGCGCTCAGTCGACTGGTGGGCATTCGGGGTATTGCTGTATGAGATGCTAGCCGGACAGGTAATATTCTATAGTTATTACCTCAGCTGAGCTTGTGCTCGGTGAGCTTTTCTGATCTTTTCTTGAGTTCAGAAATTTTCTCAAGAACCTCTTGTCGCAGCGCTTGGCAATTTGGCAGATATTATCTTTGGCCTCTTGTTGTTTCATCTAACTATCACTACTGCAAAAACCACAGTCTAGTAAATATTGCATACCTGTTGCAACCCTACAATTCTGTATAAGAAATTGTATTTGTGTCTTTAAGTTTGACTATAGCTCATGTTTGGTTTGCAGCCACCATTCGATGGAGAAGATGAAGAGGAGCTTTTTGCTGCAATTACTGACCACAATGTGTCATACAACAAGTCATTATCGAAAGAGGCTGTGTCCATCTGTAAAGGGGTGAGTGTCACCAACTCCAATCTTATTACATATTCTACCTTGTTCCACATCCTGTCTCATCACATTTCATATCTCATTACACCTTCCATTTTGCTATACTTCCTACACCTACCTCATTAAACCTTCTATCTCATGACACCTCCTACCTCATTACACCTCCTATCTCATACCTCCCACCTCATTACACCTCCTATCTTGTTACACTTCCTACCTCATTACACCTATCTCATTACACCTACGTCATTACACCTATCTCATTGTACCTCCTACCTCATTACACCTCCCACCTCATTACACCTGCTACCTCATTACACCTCCCACCTTATTACACCTCCTACCTCATTACACCTCTTATCTCATGACACCTCCTATCTCATTACACCTATCTCATTATGCTCTCCTACCTTATTACACCTATTTCATTACACCTATCCCATTGCACCCACCTCATTACACTTACCTCATTACACCTCCTACCTCGTTATACCTATCTCATTACACCTCCTATCTCATGACACCTCCTATCTTGTTACACCCCCTATCTTGTTACACCCCCTATCTCGTTACACCCCCTATCTTGTTACACCCCCCATCTCGTTACACCTATCTCGTTACACTTCCTATCTCGTTACACCCCCTATCTTTTTACATCCCCTATCTTTTTACACCCCCTATCTTGTTACACCCCCTATCTTGTTACACCTCCTATCTCGTTATACCCCCTATCTTGTTACACCCCCCCTATCTCGTTGCACCTCCTATCTTGTTGCACCTTCTTTCTTGCTAAACCTTTTGTCTCACTGCATCTCTTATTTTCTTACATCCCTGATGGCGTTATATTTTCTATCTCATTGCATCTTCAGTCATGCATCCTTGTACCAAAGACTGAAGACAATACCGTCACTCGTATACAATCATTTGTATTCATTTATTCATTGATTGGATGTCTTTACTATCGCATCTGTCTTCACTATCATATTGATCTGTGTTTCTGGACTTACTCATTGCTGTAACGCTTTTTCCACTGACTAATAGACGTTACAATACTCAGCCCTTGTGGAAATCAAGATCCTAACAGTTCTGTATTCCTAATTAAATCAGGTCTAAAATCATGTATCATCCTTCCTCGTGTCATAGTATATATTAAACAGAGGAAGGTATTCATCAACTATTTGTGATAATTTCTCTTTTAAGTATTAACAATGCAGAATGTTACCCTTCTAGTTGTAGTTACGACTCACTCTTTAGTTAAACTATGATAATGTACAATATGATATTCGTAAAAAGTCCACCAAGGAAACACCTTAGTATTTCCCCGAGACGTGATGCCACTGGTTATGATGAGCGGATGTATAAGACAACACACAGACAACTATGGGGAGGCAGATTGGGCAATACTCGCCCTTGCTCTTAGCAGTACTAGAAATATTGCCGATGTGTTACTAGCGAATTGCATGAAATTGATGCCGTAAATCAATTGGTGTTTGATTATTCAGTCAAAATTTGATGTTTAAAATGGTTTTTTTTTAAAAAACAAACCACAAAAGTTCAGTATCTCTGGGCCGGGTTATGAACAACGGATGTGGCAAGATATCAACCTAAGTGACACAATATAGCCATGGTATCGATATAGCCATGATATCAATATAGCCATGATATCAATATAGCCATGATATCAATATAGCCATGATATCAATATAGCCATGGTATCGATATAGCCATGATATCAATATAGCCATGATATCGATATAGCCATGATATCGATATAGCCATGATATCAATATAGCCATGATATCGATATAGCCATGATATCAATATAGCCATGATATCAATATAGCCATGTGATTATAACATGAAAAGCAATAAAAAATCCATGATTGTCTTACCAGATTATTTGTGTATATCTAATCCAACTGTGAATCATTAGTATCAAATTATTTGTTAAATTTTTATTAAAACTGACTGAGAGAGATTAAGATTGATTCTTCAGTGGGCTGAAGCTATATCAAAGATAAAAAATAGCCAAAGTGAATCTAAATAAGTAAATTAACTGTAATACTTGCCACAAATGATGCATGCAACATAACCAAGATCTGTTTCATGGGAATGACACCCAAAACTTGACTGGCATAGTTTCCAGGCATCTTATGGGTCGCACACATTTTTCACATCTATTGCCATCTTTGGAGAGTGAATGCCTGGCGCAATTTTGACATTGGGGCATTAAAACAACACTTATCTGGCATGACCTACAAGGTGGGCCAAAATAAACCAAGCCAAGGTATACAGTTGGTCATAACTCTGCATTGGGTCAACCAATTTGAAAAAGAAATGCAGTGTGATTTACGAACTATCACTCCACATTTTGACCAAATATAAAAGTGTGATGTCATACACACAAATGTGTGACATCACTAATATTTGTGGATACTATTATCCATGACAAGTGTTCATTTTTGACCAAAGTTAAATCATCTTGTAGGCTGTTTCTTCATTTTGTAAGCCGTGGTTATGCTGTCTTATAGTGCAGAAGATCTCGCATTAATAAAGATTTGTTGATACGAAGGATTGTCTGCAAAAAAATTATTAACACAGTTTTCTACTAGAAACTGATGAAAAGTGGCATGGAGCATGTCATAAGGAAAGTTGACGTGGCAGGTTCAACTGATCGTGTACCACTTTTGGGATGGAAAAGAACTGCAAGAATAGTAGAAGATATCGAACAAGTGTCTGAACTAATACTCAAGACGATAGCCCTGGCACACATAAAAGTCCCAGAGAAATCGAAAGAGATACCAACATCAAAAGGTCGACAGTGCGCTGTGTCATCAAATTAGAGCTTCATTTGAAAACTTTTAAACATCAAAAAGTGCATGAATTATCTCAATGTAATAAAAAGCAGTGAGTTGACCATGCTGAGAAACTGTTAGAGCGATTCCCACCATGATCGGTTATACGAATAGGTATTCGCGAGTTATAAAAAATCCTTGCAGTGTGAGAATGAGTGCCATCTTGCTGCAGCGTAAACCTTCCATGTCATATCTGCCCTATGTCAGGGAGTAATCCAGCATCGAGAACTGTATCTCTGTAGTTTTGGGCATTGATCTTGGCCTAATCGTCTATGAAAATGACGTTAGTCTTCCTGAGTCTCGAAATACCGAGAGATACCATTACCTTGCTGGAAAAGTTTCTTTCAACAGTCTCTCTTCTGTGGGATATTAGCGTACACGCGATCATTCTTTGTGTTAATTGGGGTTGCTACTGGAAAGATATTTTCATTAGTGAACTACTATAGGACGGCATAACAATGGCTTACAAGATGAGCCAACTTTAGTCAAAAGTGAACACTTGTCATGGATACCATGCATGGTTATATTAGTCTTGTCACACATTTGTATGACATCATGTTTTATATTTGAGACCCATCATGTCAAAATCAGTCTGAAGTCGCAATTTGTCAATTAAGTGATTTATACATGTCTGGAGAGAGAATGAGAGCTGCT
>WURV02208888.1:0-11162 GCA_011762755.2 Epimenia babai
AATATTCCATATGCATAAGTAGATATATTATCAAATATCTCCATCATCTTTATGTATAAATAGACGTACCAATTAACATCAATCAGATGTCTCAATGTGCCGTAAGAGATTAAGAACAACCATATTTATTTCGAAATATTAGTTCCATTAATCAAAACCTTTCTTTAGAATATTCTTCATTGCATTTGGGAAATAGATGCATTATAGCGTACAGTATACACATTTGATTAAACTTGAAAAAATAAGGGTAACACCTTTTGAGACTAATGAATTTTATTCATAAACGAGCTTTTGCATATGTGTCATATGCTTCGTCAGGCTTATGGAATGAAAAAAGCCTGACAAAGCATATTACATATATGCGAAAGCTCGTTTATGAATAAAATTCATTAGTCTCAAAAAGTGTTACCCTTATTTTTCCAAGTTTTTCACTTTTTTGTACTTAAATTAAGACTAATACGGCTTCCTATTCTATACATTTTTGATTAACCTTGTATATCATTCACCAATTATAAAGAGAAATGCACAGAAGAAACCAATACATCTGATGGGAGGTATAGGTTTTTTTCTATGCATTTCTCTCCAGCTATTCACGGAACCACATTGGCTACTCCCATTAACACCACTAATAAACACGTCTATAGATCTAGAGATGAAGCTTACTCCGGTCGTCCAGGATTGCCGAGGACGCAATACGCCGTGACAGCTATCCCGTTGGACGTAGCGAACTTTATAAGATCATCGTTCGGACAATACGGCGAGATCTCTATCTGCAACGGATCATGTGAGCTGACCATGAACTATCTAGAAAACGCCAGAACGCTGCATTTAATGCGTTTCTAAGAACAATACTGGTATGGGTATGTTGATTTTAATAAGTTTTACATGCCATGTACCTTCGCATTGAGATGTGAGCAAATAGGGATACCATTATTGGTACGTCCTGACACAACGATATCTGGCATGAGATTTCACTGATTAGTTTTATGTACTGAAAAGCAATACAAGGGAAGTCATTGCAAATGATATGCATCATGTATTGCACAACATTCCGATATAAAAGAAATACCTGAAGGCAGGCTGGCTTATGTCTGAGTTTAGCGTCGAGAAGACGTTGGATTTGCTCGTGGTTGAAGTTACACACTCCGATGTGTCTTGTCAGACCGGAATCCACGAGGTCCTGCATGGCCTGGGAAAGAGCGAATTTAATTTATCCTTAGCTCAAGAAAATACACAATAGACCATTAGCTGGATGTATTATGGTTATATAATAGGCATCATTCTCGCGCGTCGGGAGTTGATGACATGCGATCTCCAAAATGAATGGGATTGTTTGCATTGCTGCCACCGTGAAATGCTAGAGACTCCAGGCTAAGCAGCACTGGCGACCGTGAATAGACGGTGGAGAACATCGTTAAGGACAACTAGCTAGACCATCCAACCAGTGGCAAGTTCATCTGATGATGTTTGATGACAAGAAAACTTGAACAGGACATGGCATCGACAGAGATCAAGCCTGACCCAATGAACGAAGAAACCAACGAAGCAGTGTGGCTTTGCCACTTTCCAGACTTTCGAAAGATTAGAGGTATTTAGTACAGACTGCTGATTTTTAAGATCTGCCATAGAAGATAAAAAACATTATTAATTTAGAAATTGCAACTTACTTTCCACGTGTCCAAATAGTCGATGTCAGTGAAACATAGCTGGCCATTCTCGTCGGTAGGATGAGGTGCCTCCCCTTCCTGCGGAACACAAAATGGCCAACATATGCTGAAAAGCGATGGGAAGTTAGGTACAACTGAGGTAATTATGTCAGCGAAATGAAACTTGTAAATTTTGGGATAGTGATGTGAACATTAAGAAATGGTAACAGATTAACGGGTTCCTTTTAAAAAGGCAATAAAGGTCGAAGCATCTTGGAGCATTTATACGAATTTGCGAACTACCACGGATACTGTTGTGAGTTGCTCGGGGGAGCTTGTATCGATGTGTGGGATAACGCAATATTGTGTTTACAACTAACATTTACCGCCCTTCCAACCCTTAATAAAGTAGCTGTCATATTGCTTCTTTTTCTATTATTCAATTTTTGAGTTATATATTATACCGGACAGCTACAAGTACGTATATGAAAATGCAAAACACTTGCAATAAAAATGCGACGATCTAAAATGTAAAATACAACATTTATAGACCGCAAGTCCCAGCCAAGGCTCCCAGATGCGGTTTACAATGGATGTTTATGGCAGCTACATTCAGCGCAGATACAATACCCTCGACACTCGCATACCACCACGTCAATGATGATATCGGGCTTTTAACCATTTTGTAGACGGGTTTACTCCAGCCATCGAGAATGAATGACCCAAGGGCGGCTTTGAACCCGCGACCTTCCGGTTACGAGTCCAGGGCTCCTACCACTTAATTAAATGCTTCCCAAAAGCAGTTCTACCATACCAAAATAGATTCGGACTGGGTTGTTGTCGAAAACACAAATTATCCATTGAGTTTTAGTTTATGCAAAACAAAAGCGCAAAAAATATAACGCAGTCCCCACTTCTCGTGTTCACCATATAAATCCCGTTACTACCTGCAGCGACATGGGGTAGTGCATGTGATAAAGATCCACATAGTCCAACTGGAGCCGCTTGAGTGAGGCGAGCAGAGAGGCTTTCACGATCTCCGGTCGGTGCTGCGTGCCCCACAACTAAAAGTTGCAAACGGCAAATACGTAGTTATGGAGAAAATTGATAGGGCAAAGAGATTTGGGTTGCCGTGTTAGCCATATTGTATAATACGAAAAGTGAAGGTTTTGGCGCTGTTTCTGGTTTACTGGCTTTTCCTATAGTTTGCACTGTGAATCTTTGTATTTATATAGCCTCGATGTTTTCTCTGGCATTCTTCTGCTCCAGTATATACTCTGTGTGTGTCACAGCCCTTAATCATTGCACCTGGTGAAGCATACTTAAGCTTGTATTAACCATAATCATACATAGTCAGTAAGGTGTTACCTTCACTTTTCGTATATAAAATTGATCAGGATAAAAATTGATATCTTGACATTAACAACGGAATAAGAGGGCGCTCAGTCGAACGGGATGCATTAACCTCGTTTAAATTCAAGCACGGGCAAAGGAAGAATTGTTGTCTAAAAAGTAAACTTAAAAGCAAAACACAAAGGTGTTGCTGAAATAAGTTAAAGTAGATATGTCAATATTTTCTTCTTTTTCCATATTGCTATGGTCATCGTTTATGTTGATCTCGCCATCGTTTATGATCACAACCCCATCGTTCACACTGATAATGTCATCATTCACGTTAATAATACGATATTTCACTCTATACTGATCATATTTCAACATCCATAGAACCCCAAACTAACCTTCGTCGTAACAAAAATGTCCGCTCGGGCAACTAAGCCCTCCTGTATACAATCGTTGATGGCTCGTCCCACGCTCTCCTCGTTCCCATACATGTAGGCTGTGTCGATATGACGATAGCCCGTCTGCAGGGCGCATTTGACCGACTGGTACGCGTCTTCATCCAAGGCCTAATTTGGTCACAAAGTTACAGTATTGCTATGAAACATGCATGTGTGTGTGTGTGTGTGTGTGTGTGTGTGTGTGTGTGTGTGTGTGTGTGTGTGTGTGTGTGTGTGTGTTTGTTTGTTTGTTTGTTTGTTACAGTAAATGTGTTGAACCATTTAATGTTAACATTTCCTCACAAAGTACGTTATTAATAATGGGCTTAGTT
Source organism: Epimenia babai (assembly GCA_011762755.2). Classification (NCBI taxonomy): domain Eukaryota; kingdom Metazoa; phylum Mollusca; class Solenogastres; order Cavibelonia; family Epimeniidae; genus Epimenia; species Epimenia babai. The sequence continues at coordinate 3,757 of WURV02208888.1, forward strand.
TCATGTAGGCATAGAGTGTATAATGCATCTTATCTGCAACAGTAATAAAACAATGCTAGTGAATCCGGTACAAAATTATGTCACGCTTACATAACAGTTTAAACGTAGATTACAGGTTCACTGCACTGAATGACGAACTGTTACTGTTGAAATCGCGGACCTCGTTAATGAGCTAAGGTTCGTATGCTGACGATAGTAGTATGACCTGTATGCGATAAAACGTATATGTATTATCAATTCCATACCAGCCAAGTTCCGAAGCCAAGGACAGGCATAAGAGCTCCTCCGTTCAATTTGATTTTTGTATCTCCAGGTGTCATCCTTCTTTATTCTATCCTATAATAATAGGTTACAATTCACCATCGTCTGACGGTAAAATAGTCTATAATCGTACAATTCATCAGCATTTCTCTTCATAAGTACCAGGTTTATAGTTCACAATCACCTCTATATAAAATGACTTGCGCGTTAAACACTTCTCCACCATCCCTTAGTAAAATAACCCGTACCCGTATTTCAACAACTTCAACAACATTTTCTGTCAGATTACCCATACTCGTACAAACAATTCTTATCCTTTACATGTGATCTACGCTACTACAATTTATTGCAATCTAACCGTAAAATTCTCTGTATTCCTACTCCCCAAGATACCACCGTATCTCTACAATAACCTGTACTCTTCGAACTCAAATCCGTTTAACCGATGGTATCTCATACGGTACACGTGAGCCCGTCTTATGTAAGGTATCTCGGTGATTGTATTATATATAAGATAAACATGCAATAATAAACCAACTAACACGATCATACCACGTTTATCGGAACTGGTGTCAAATGACGAAAATCGACGAACGTTGACGGGAGAACCGCTCGAGCACCGAGTTTGAATACAAACTGAGGTAGCTAGCTTATGACTAGATACACGATAAAATGATTCAGTTGCTGGTATTAATGTCATGTATTTATTCCATACGGTTACTTTACACAATAGAATAACTAATTGCGGTTCGTCCGCGCGCGTTTAGCTGTTACTGTTACCAGTTACTCCTGTACAGCCGCCGTATGGCTTAATTGCTGAATCGATACGCGCCGCGTTGTTAGCGGACCGACGTGACCCGCTCACGTTACGAGTTTGTTCACGATCATGCAGATGGCTCATTGGTCGCTGTGCTTAAGTCCAGGCGTACACACATTTGCCCCCAGCTGTATATTGGATAGTAAATGAGCACTAATCTGTGTAAATGAGGAATACCGTTGCCGTTATTTTGACTCGAGTAATGCCCCTTTCAGGAAATCAGTCCTGGGAGATATTTCGATACGCGTGCGTTACATTCCATTTTCGCCAGCAAGTAAACCGATCCTACCTTTTATTAATCAACAGGTATTATTATTGTTGTGCTTATTCTCCGTTGTAAAACAAAGCCGTTTACTTACAAACATATTCGAACAGGTCTACCTGCTCCCATCCGTCCTACGTCCATGTTCGGCGTGCACATAAGCTTTATATGCATAATATTGATATTTTATTGTACTTTGTTATACCGTGAACACTAACCACATCAGAAATGATAAAAAAGAAAAGCGCTATATTTGCACTTAACCAGTCGCGGTGGTGTGGTCTTGTTATTTCAGCCTTTACAGCCTCTAACGGTCCATTGTGCTGGTTTTAAAATTATAGGAATGAGATCTACGATCTAATAGCCGATTAAAATGAGATTAAACACACATATTTGATTGAAGTGCACCTAGTCTAGATGTCAAACACACTTTACATGGGCAAAGACCCAGATTAGCCTATGCCTCAGCCCTAACCGTCGGCTCAACTCGTCTCACTATTTCCTGTCGATCAGCCAAGGTCACACGTGCTCTGAGAGATTAGTACGTACAAGGTCCTAGCATTCGTCTTTAGACCGCTTCATTCTGCTGACCTGGACTACATTCGTCGCCATGTTGATTTCACATCAGTGCCTTCACGTTTAGTCGCATGCTATTCACCACACGCAACTGTTGCCTTCTCTATGGGAGTCCGATATTATGAGAAAATCATTCTGCTGGCCTGGACTACATTCGTCGCCAAGTTGAATTACCATCAGTGCCTTCACGTTTAGTCGCATGCTAATCACCACACGTAACCGTTGCCTTCTCTATAGGAGTTCGATATTATGGGATAATCATTCGGCTGACCTGGACTACGTTCGTCGCCAAGTTGAATTCACATCAGTGCCTTCACGTTTAGTCGCATGCTATTCACCACACGTAACCGTTGCCTTCTCTATGGGAGTTCGATATTATGGGATAATCATTCTGCTGACCTGGACTACATTCTTTGTCAAGTTGAATTCACATCAGTGCCTTCACGTTTAGTCGCATGCTATTCACCACACGTAACCGTTACCTTCTCTATATAAGGTATCTGCCTATTGAGATTAAAGCCACCCCACCTCTCTGTTCTTACACAGAATAGAGAGTACAGACGTATCTCTTACTTTGCTATGCGATGGTTCGCTAATATTGGTAAAATATCTGTTCAATCGTAATTTTCTTTTTATCGTCCCAGTGGACTGCTCTTTGAGCGTGTTGACGTGGTATCGATCGGTATACAATTTACACATATCATTTACAGTATGTTGTTAGTCTTAATGATCGCACTGAAAGAAAAAGATCTGGCACAGTCATACCGATGAGCTGACGGCACTGCATGAGTTAGAATGATCTTTTTAACAGACAAACGTAACTGTTAGTTTTTTTTCTTGTGCTTATTATATCACAATGCGAACACGTTGGCACTTCTGTATCGCTAGGGCTTCGCTTATAACTGGCTGAACTAGACTAAATTCGCGTTGTTTGAAGGCGCTCAAAATATCATCGTAGACATGTGTGCGAGTTGTGATGAGAATGGTGGTAGTTAGTATAGTTAGGTGTAGACTGACTACTGACGACCAAAAAGTAGCTGTGTAGGCACTTATTGCATATTTGTATGAATGTATGTATGTAGTACGTAAGTAGGAATGTGCATATGCACATGTAGGTACTCTGTTTACTCTGTACATTGTCGACTGTTCGTACTGATTGAATTATGTGTACTGCCTTTGTATTGTATGAATTGTGTTTTCTGGGTGAATTGTGTGTCGTAACTGTATTTATTGTGTGTACTGTATGCATGTACCATACGATGTAGTGCATGTGCTTTATGTGTGCCCATGTTCCGATGTAACATTAGGCTTGGGTTTACCACGGTTGTCCGGGCCATCACCCGTCAGTCACCAAGCCAGTCTATGGTGTACGCGACAAGTGGACTTGCCTCAGTTTGGCCCGGGTCCTGACGGTGCTATTCTCGACGCGATTCGACAAAACGTCCTTTGTCTACGTCTGTCGCACCGTGATACTCGGGAAAGGATTTGCAAACGACAAGATTCTCGATGTCTCGCTGCGAGACGCACCGAATCGGCCAGCGTTTGATTCTAAACGATTTTGTCGTTTGTTTGTATGTTTCACATTCATGCAATGAAAATCATCCATTTCCACTTCCGGCCGAACCAAAACAAAGTTCAGTAAAATGTGAAACAAAATGGCGAAGTGAACGGTGCTAACGTCAATGTCGTATTATCTGTATCCATAGCTGCAGGCGATACCGCATTCACGTCCGATAACCTATGCGGTCAGCGGGCGTTGCGTCCCTTTTACAAATGATGTGGCTTGCCGCGGCGTGACAACACCACTCGCTCGCTTGAAAATCGAATCGCGCTGGAAAATCGCACCGTCAGAGCCGGTCTTTACAGTGGTGAGACAAAGGCTGTAGTGAAAAATGAAAAAAAAAACACCTCCGAGTATCTGCTACTGGTTTTAAACACCAACAGACGGACGATACACACCACACACTCCGCTAAGTCTGCGATAGATATTGATTATATATATTGATAATGAATAATTGAAGGCTACTTACATTAAGATGACGAGATAGCGGAGAGGTAAGCGCTATAGAGGGAGATAAGGGCCATAGAGGGAGGTAAATACCATGGAAAGCATTCAGAGAACATATGCAACAGAGCAACGTCGGAAGAAAGAAGAAAAGGATGAAAAGGAAGAAGGTTCTTCCATAATAACACGGCCTTCCTAAACCCCCGTAGGCAGATGGGTTTAATGCGACTTTCGTGCTAGAGACGCCACAGATTTATCAAGTGATAGGCGCTAGTACATAATAGTCTACCGTAATGTTTACTTGTGTGTACTATATACGTATAAATCGAGCATCACAAGTCAATAAGCAGTGTAATGTGTATACCATAATGATTGATCAATAAACAGTGAATATTTGTACAGCGATCTGAGCCGTCTGGTAGTAGACGATAATAGTACAGTAGATATAGTGACTGCTACACAAGCAGTCGGTGGACTGTGAAATAACATTATTGCTGTTTCATTGGTTACCGTTATATGGTGTGGCGATTTTGGTTGATGAGGATAACCAACCTTGATGATGAGTTTACGGAACCATCAAAATGATCACCGTTGAAAACGTTTCGTTTTCTGCCGAAGGCTAGTATAGCAATATAGTAGAGAATTTATAGTGCGCATTTTTGGTAAATACCGTCAAGTGACGCAATGGACAAAATTCAACCAACATTAGACACAATACACACACGAGATACGGTACACAAAGGGACAATAATTACGGAAATGCGATTTTAAACAGATGACATTTGGTGAGCTGCTTGAATTTTGAAAAATTGGAACACGAACGTATTTCAGGAGCAAGGGCGTTTAACATCGAGGGAGCCAAAATTCACATGTTTTGTCTTAGGGGTAATGAGTGATATTACTGACGAGTGTCTGGTTATATGGGATGAAAAATGGATATTGAGAAGATTTTCTAAGTAAGATGGGGCTTTGCCATGAAGACAATTGTGCGTTATGATTAGGATCTTGAATACGATGCGATATTTGACTGGGAGCCAGTGAAGATGACGGAGTATAGGGGTTATGTGCAAACGCGTAGCAGATCCAGCTATTATCCTAGCAGCAGAATTTTGCAGTTTTTGAAGTCTGACAAGTTCGTGGGTGGGGAGGTTATACAGGAGGGTGTTAAAGCTGTCAATTTTAGATGTAATAAATGCATGAAAGCTACCACTTTCGGATACAATATCTTAGACGAACGCCCTTCTGCGGGATCTTTTTTCCGCGTCTGCCGATGAGATGTAACTGTATAAATTAAATACGTAAAATGAGAAGTACGTTGATAAAAGTGTCAGAACAGGCATTTAGGAATCGCTTGGCACAAAACTGGTTTATATCAAAGATTTTCTTCATATACGATTTCTTCCATCATAGCGATGGAAGCCATTATACTCCCAAAATCGTAGCTTATTTCGGCTGGTTTTCTGAACAATATGACCGCAGGAAATAACTACGGAATGAACTCATTATGGTGGCTTGTACAAATCATTAAGTCTACCCGACCCAGCTATTCCTAGCTATTTCACAGTTTCGTGTCAGCGAGAGTTCGTATGTTTCCAGACCGTCTCACGACCCTCGATAGCCGCTCTATTAGTTAGTTTACTTTCCGATCGACCTCCATAGCTACACCATGTATGCCACACCATTAAACGTCTGCAGATAATCCAATAACGCGATACAAAAGGTCTGACGTTATGCCAACACCGCACTTAAAGTGTTAGCATCTCGAGAGAATTCAATCACTATAACATTCCGGCTGTGTTTATGTTTACCAGATTATCTAGAAAATTCCAGATAAGAATTTGCCGTGATTACGCAACTCCGGTATTCAAAGGAACGTGCGCGGCACGGAAAAGACATTCTAGGACATTTTTTTGCAGCGTAAAGCTGTTACTTAAGAACCGCGCTCTTGGAACAGAAAATGGTGTTTGGAGTGGATTGTAGGAGGTAAATCCATAATTTTCCGATTGTTACAATCCTGTTATGAGCGGTGTACCTGGACGCCATACCTTCGCTCATGGTATCCCTGTCTTACTTCTTACTGCGGCACGAATTCTACATCGAGTTTTTTATCAAAAATTTATTCTTAGTGGTTGGAAAACACTTGGGTAATAAACGATAAATCCTTCGTTGAAAGTATTTTCACTTAAAGTGCTCTCAGCGCCCGTGTATATCATTTACTTGTTTCAACAGTAAAGAGCAGCTTGTGTATATAATTTACTTGTACAGTGAACGCGTTAAGAGGCCATGTTTCTGTGATTTTTCGGCAAAGGAAAAGTCTATCATTCATTTCTGTAAGTCTATCGCTAAGTTGTGAAGGTCTATCGTTTAATTTTGTAAATCGATCGTTCCTTTCATTTATGTTTTATATCATTATTTTATTTATGCCCTCTAAGTATAATCCATGTTAAACGAGTCCTTATAGTTAACTCGTCGTAAATTTTATATTACCAAGACAAAGCTATTTACACCTACTCCTAATACGTGTGTAGATGAATGCAACAGGAAACGAAAAAGCTAAGCTATAGTTCGGAATATTGAAAGGAAAAATTACATATGGCGGGGTGTTTTAAAATGTTAATAATGATATCTGTGACGTCATCGATGTCACGTTTCATGTCGTGGTGTGAAACGTGATGGAATGATTGCTTCATACCCACACATACGATGTACGAATGTCCATTCTGCATACATTTAAGATGGTCTGTATTGAACTAGGTTCTTGTTAAATCTGAGATAATCAAATAAATCATGTAAATGAAAGTGGCATTTACTGCCGACGAAACATCACTTAAACCTAAAATATAAAAAATTGTCAATAGTCTGTACTAAAAACCGCAACATCAGTTTCTTCAATCAGTTTATTCAAGAGATTAAAAAGTGAATCGTGTATTCCAATTCAAATTATAGCTAAAGAGATGGTCACTGTAATCTGTGACACATATACATTTCGAACATCACTGAAAAAAAATGTTGCAATCTATTCCATTTCAACTTTCAATATCACAGTTAAAACATGTGGGCATGCATCACGAAAATACCCTTGCAACCGGAAAATTTATCAATTGGAAAAGCAGACAAATTCAATCGCACTGTAAAATATATTATAATAAATTTTCTGGAATTATCGGCAAATACACTTTATAGATATGATATATATACATGTAGCGATCAACCGATTATGCTTGTGAAGGCACTTTTATCACGTTTAGCAGAAACATTGCCGTGAATGGAAATCAGTTGTTTCCCGGAGAAATCAGAAGATAAGCTGTGTACATTCTCAAATCCGTCGGCGCCGAACGAGTGCGGAAGATATTGCTTGACCCACGGAAGAGTAATAGGGCATTTACACTGCGGTATTTCTTGCTATAATTTCTGCCTGCAATTTATTGCGCTAAGCGTTTACACCAAGATACTTTAGTTTATCGATAACGATAATGCCGTTTGTG
>WURV02208899.1:0-11160 GCA_011762755.2 Epimenia babai
AGCTGTATATTTCTGCGCATACATTAGATGATTCTATATTTTTTCCCACTTTATTGAATGCTATATTATGCACCAGACAATTATTGGAAATGATATTTCTGTTGATCTTATGTAAATAATATAAGGCCTATCCTTTGGTTGAATCGTCATCTCAGGATTGTACATAGTGTTAAAATATCCTTATAGGAAACAATTTTAATAAATTCTCCATGAAAAAATAATAAAATAAATAAAGCATAGAGATACGGTTTATGTTGTCAGCCATATTGCATAAAACAAAATGTAAAGGTAACACTTTATAGGCTAACTGAGATAACAGGTATAATTATACCGGATTAAGTAAACTTGTATACAAAAGCCTGTGCGAATAATTATCTGAGTTGTTGTATATGGTGTTACCTTTACTAATCCGATTCTAAAAAGGGAATCTTATAATAATAATATAAATCTGTAGACAGCATTTAGATTTTTATATGCAGGTTGCAAAATGATATATTTTTTGTAGACAAATGCCAATGAAAGCAATAACAGTGATTAGATAAAATAAATTATGATGAGTCAGGAGCCTCTTCAAACCACCCAGGATGAAAAGGGATGGTATCGGTTGATTTAAATGAGATCTAGACAATATTGATAGCAGAAATTTTTTAGAATTAAATATCTTAAGGTAGAGTGAGAATAAATTTTAAAACGATAAGTATATGGCCTAATGTATAAAAACACATGTATGGAAAACATGGGGTAAATCAATACCTCTGGTTTTCATTTCAGAAGGAGCAGTTACCGCGAATTGCTTCAATGTAATTATTCAAGTCGAGACTGAGGTATAAGGGGAACAACTAAATATTTGTATTTATGCTGAATAATTTGGTCCCTTGTTATACTTGATATACTAGATTGTAACAAGAACACTGAGTTATTCATATTCGCAAAGTTTAGTTTCCGTACCCCTCCAATTTACCCATAATTTTAGCTAAATTCACCTTAGGTCTGACCTACCACAGGTCATGATGAGGTACATTCTCTCAGAGACTTTTCAACGTTATCCTTGAATACAATGAGGAACTCTGCAGTAACAGCTTCAAGTAAGCAGTTCCAATAATTTATACAGTGCTTATCAAAGAAGTTTTTTCCTACACTGTGTTGTGCTCTCTCTCTATAATTTTTTAATAAAAGAATATTGAGACTAACAAAAATTTATCAAAACATGAGCTATCAAATATATGAGGAATTTAGGTATGTATGTATTTATTTATAGGCTAATTACCAAGGTAATCATTGCATAGGCCATCCTTGGCCCTATTCAAAGCTAGCCTTTTAATGTGGTTAACAGTATAATTTGATTAGCCTCATATGTCGCATACTCCGCTAAGTCTATGAAGAGTCAATGGTTATTTACAATGAGATGACGACATAGCAGAGAGGTAAGCGACATAGATACCATATATAGAGTACCTGAAGAACAGCAAACGTCAGCCGGGAAAAGCCCTCACAGAACCACACTCCAAGGGCTACCCAAACCCCCACAGCAGACAAGGGGTTTTCAGCGGAAATTGAATCAGGGACCGCTGGATTCAAAGTCTAACAGTCTAACCACAATGCTTACTGATCCCTACAAGGAGTTTAGATAACTACATAGAATAATGTCTCGTTTTACATTAGAAATCACATTTAAAGTAAGGCTTTATTTATTTAAAAATGTTAACACACAGTCCAAAACCAGATGCAATGCTAAAGACATTTCCTGACTCCATTATATCTAAACAATGAAACATTTTAAAAAGTCCAATTTCATCCATTGCTTCCCTCGTTATCTCCAATGTTAGATTTAGTATTTTAGTGATTTTAGTGCTATATCAAATAGGCAGATGGATAGACAAGACAAGCGATAGCATACTCACCTTCCACCTTGGACGATTCGAAGAATCTCTACCGGGTCGCATTATTTGAACCATCTCCAATGCGTCGAGCGATTCAATTTATTCCTGATGAAATAAATTGGACGATTTTCTAAGATAAACAAAATATCAACAATATGGGGGAATTAAAAATGTGTGGAGGAGCATTATCATCAGGATAAAATAATTGCCTGGACATTGCACATGGTCTCACAAACAGATCAATGATCTATATACCCAAGACCAGTAAGGACACTTTTTGGAATTACATAGGAATCTGTACATTGATGTATGTTGATCCCTCCCCAAAACCATCATGAGACTACAATACCAGTCGTATTCCACCAGAACCACCATTCGCATATGTAAAATTTTCACTTTGCCTTCCCCACACATGAAGGTCATTAATATGTCTGACTTGAAAGTCAAGGCAATAATATCTCGACTCATCAGTGAATGAAACATTAGCCCACTGGTCTAGAGTCCAATTGTGGAATTCTCTGACCAATCCGCATGGATTTTACGGTAATCTGCATTCAAGGGAACATTCACAGCTTCTTCTCCCTCTTTGAGTGAAAAACGGCGACTCTCATAGAATTTCGCAGATTTTTTGGAGAGTGTGGCATTGACAGTAAAGGGCAGTCAGGGGTCAAGACCCGCATGTCTATCAACATCAGCCATAGGTTAAGGCCCAGTTTACAGTGAATACATGTCACATGTTACTTGCTCCATGTTAGTCATCCCTGCGATGGACATGTACGCAAGTCTTCTAGGGATTATCATGATAGATGTAGATGAGGTGTATAACGTGTGATATGAAGAGTAAACGTATCTAGTAATCATCAGGGGCAAATAATCGCTGTGTTGAATCGTCTACCTATAGTTCACTTTAGAGTGGGTCGAATCAATGGAAAGTCAATGGTGCGAATTTTCATTTTCAAGTACTCCAATGCATCAATGTCGCGAGACGCAGCATTTACACTAGTAGAGCATAACCTTCATTGGCAGATGTGATGATGATAAATAATGCCAAAAATCAGTGTCTAATATTTTAGCGGCATACAGGATTAAATCATATAATGACACAGTGTCGTTGGCGCTGAAATAAAATTAATGTGGTCTTCTCCTAGACCTGCACGTTTTATACGTAGACTTCTAGACACTGATCGTTATTACTCATATGTTGTCATTCATCGCATGGTGGTGCATTGATCAGTCCTTCTTCTGCTAAAAATCTGGGAGTCATTTTTGACAAACATCTAAATCCTGAATCCTACATTGACAAAGTATGTCAAATGTGCTTTATCCATTTGTCTTTTATTCGCAGAATTCATCCTTACATTTCACGGTGTGGCTCGCTCTATTGTTTGTTCGCTGATTATCTCTCACCATGACCACTGTAACCCGCTCCTTCTTGGTTTGCCTAATGTTCCTATCCGTCGGCTCCAGCGTGTTCTGCATTCCTCCTGTCGTGTTATTTTTCAGTTGTCACGTCATGCCCATATCACTCAGTATCTTCAGCAGCTCCACTGGCTACCTTATCCTCACAGAATCAACTACAAAATACTCACTTTCATGCATCAGGCTCTCTGGAATCTAAGCAAACTCTACACAAAGGGCATGGTTAATTTTTCCGCCCCTTCCCTCTCACTTCGTTCTTCTGATAAATATTTTGCTCATATACCAAAAGCTCACCAAGCTCACACAAACAACCGCTCATTCTCTATTGCTGGACCTAAATTGTCGAGCTCCCTTCCGATCTGTCTTCATTCTCTTCAGTTGCTACTGCATTCAAGAAACGGCTGAAGACTCACCTTTTCTTCTCTCTTGCCTATTATTAATCGCTATTGTACTGTGTGTTGCTAAGTGTATTTTATTTATTTATTCATTTAAATCAGACACACCATATATGATAACATATAGCAGTCCATAGTATTGTTTTGTGTTTATCAAACATGCACTTCAGTAAATGTTTCTCTGTGTTAATACCTATTATTTATCTTTCTGTACAGTATTATAGTAAGTCTATGCAGTATATCTGTTTACAGGTCGGTCGGAATCTGTGTATCCCGTACTGCAAGTCTGCTACCTATCATTATAATGTTGTACTTTGTAACACCGCCATTGAGCACTATGTTCATAGTGGATTTTGGCGGGATGAAAATAACAATATGCTGTATTATTATTATGATTACTTATTGATCAGTGATCCTACCACGCCGGCACCAGTCGGCAGCAGTTTGATATGGCCATGTTACACTGTAGTCAATAGTGAAAGTTTTAATCAATGTAGGAAGTTACATATAAAGCATCACGCATGCGTCACAGATGCGAAATGTCGAATTTCAGACGACGCCATTTTCCATTTTGAGGGTGTATCTGGAGGTAAAATGCCGTCATTCGCCGAACATTTCTGGGTCAGGAAGTTACTAAAGACATACATGCACAATCTATATTCTAGTTTATTGTAATTGGATTTATTTAACTTGTTTTCCATAGTGTATAGGATGCAAAGGCTCTACTACTGTTATATTAAGGGATTTTCAGCATTTAAATTTTAAATTTTGGTCCCCCAATAGCTAACTTCAAGTGAATTTCCGTTCCTAGGGTCAAGCAATAAAATAGCCAATTATAGGGCTGTTTGTTTGAAATAATTAATATATAAGATATATGTAAGAAATTATTAATAATAGAAAATGACCTTTTTGGTGGAAGCCTAACTGAGGAAGTAAATCTATGTGTCACTGTTTAAAATTACTCAGAATATACTTCAAATACTAAGAAAGTATTAAATGCAAAGATTATGCGTAATTCATCATACAATGCTACCAACCTATCAATATCGTACTAAGATATGTACAGTATTAAACCTGTATGAGGTGTGGAAGCCGTGTTAGTCGATTTAGTCGATACAAATAAATAAATACTCCGTTGTCTTTATGGTTTGTGACACATGAAAGAGGTAGGAAACTTTAATGTTTTCAAAAAATTAAAATGCCCTCCAGAAAGTTTATTAGTGAAGTCACGTGGTGCATATTATTTGTTTCAATTTTGGTAGATGTTGCGATTGATCTTCGGTCAGGTAATGATTAATATTTACTAAAATAATTACATGGTTATCATCCTAGCTGTTGTGTGGTCGATGCCTGTGAGATGTGAGTCGAAATGACAGATCAGGTTATCGTGTCTAGTACTCAATGACACTGTCGATAACTCGGTTGTTATTTAATAATATTAATAATAATAATGAAGTTTTTTTGAAGTTTTTATTGAAGTGCCATATAATCCCTAAGTCATTCTGACAAGATGATGCCTACGACACTTAATATAAATAAATCTAGTATATCGCTAAAAAACCAAAACAAATAATGACATGGAACAATGGATGAATCTAGAGTTACAACTAGCTTGATAATATAATGGTAAAGAAAAAAACTATCTAAAAAACTAAACACAAGTTTGGAAAAGTGAAATCATGAAGATTTTGGATCGCATAGTAATGCCGAAAGATATAATTTGCAGAATGTGTAAGAGTCGATGGGTATGCAAAACAAACTATTGCTGTGGAATGTTAAAGCTATGCATAAGTACGAGTGAAGAGCAGAGTCTTGAGTTTTGATTTGAAAATATTGAGCATGGGGGAGATGCTTTGATGTCAGGAGGGAGAAAGTTGAATAGTTCAGAGTTATAGCCGAAGGTGCGGTCACCAGAGTGGACGCGTTTAGATTTGGGACAACAGGGGCGAGTGTAGTTGATTGTCCCATGCTTAAGGTCGCCAAGATACTTTAGGGTGGTGGAGGTAAAGCTTTTGTAGGTGAGAACATCTTGAACTGTATGCGCTGTACTACAGGAAGCCAATGGAGGGAGATAGGGGCAGGGGTGATATGTTTAGAGCGATGCGTATGAGTAAGAAGACGAGCTGCACTGCTTTGGAGCTTCTGGAGTAGTTCAATGTCACATAAAGGAAAGTTAGTAAAGAATTAGTTGTCGATCCGGGAGGAAATAAAAGCATGAACTAGGGTGTGGCAGAGTGTGGAGTTGAGATATTCTGATTTAGGGAAAATATTCTTTGGACTATATTAGCCAGATTTGATAACTTTGTTGAGGTGGGGTCTAAAGGTAAACTGGCAGTCGAATGTGACACCAATGTTACGGGCCGTAGTAGTAGGAGTAATGGTTGTGTCATTGAAGATGGAAATTGTGGTGGTGGTGTACATCGTAAAGGTGAATTTGTGAATAGAAGTTCTGTCTTAATGGGGTTAAGCTTTAATTTATTTGTCAACATCCACCGAGAGATGTCCTGGAGCCAGGCTGAAATTTGTGTGAGCTTTTGTTTGAGTTCACGGGCATCCAAATTTGAGTGTCATCAGCATAGAATTTGTATTTAATACCATGTTGCTCAATAACGTCACCGAAGGGATTGCTGTAGGACGAGAAGAGGAGGGGGCCAAGAACGCTGCCTTGAGGAACACCATAAGGTAATGGATGAGGTTTGAACTTGTGGTTGAGGGCTTGAACAATGAAGTAACGGTTTTGTAGGTAAGAGGTTATCCATGAGAGAGCAGTTTGTCTTGTACCGAAGTGTGTTTCAAGACGTGAAAGTAAAGTTTCATGATCAATCGTGTCGAAAGCTGCACTTAAGTCGAGCATAACTAGTACTATAGATTGAAACTAGTACTATTTAGATAGAAAATGGCATGCAGAATATTGAACGAAATTGTCTTTAACGTTCAGAGCTGTTAATCTTATCATTTTGTTGAATATGATGGATTATTATGCTAAAAATTCTCTGGAAGATAAGCAATATTCATTATTGTATAGAAATAATGACATAAAATCTATTTTATTGCCTAAAACAGTCAACAAAATATCACATAGTGCGTGAAAGTTACTACATTGCAGAGTTTCTAGACCTCTGACGGTGAACGATAATAATTATATAATTTCTCCTTATATCATTTCTTTATTTCCAAATTTCACCATTATTTTTTATTCAGTCACACGTCATAAGGTATGACATTGACAAGTGTCAAATGAATACTATTGAATTTCATTTTCATTTCCTTGCTATTTGTTGCCATAGCAAGTTGGAAAGTCATCAATCTTGAGTCATTCTCAAATTAATTTTCTTGATTCTAAGCAGATATTGTGAACTTCATGTGATTTCACAATTATTTTATCTATATTGAACACCATAACATAAAAATAAGTTCATTTGAAGGAACATGACAGGCTAGTACATATGACATAGCTAACTTCCAACTGCTTCATTAGTGATGTCACGGGTGGAAGATATGCAAACAGGTTAATCTACCTCCGTCTAACCGGTTTAAACCGGTTAGCCGTATTTCACAGTATTTGAAAAATATCGCCGATCTAAAATGATGAATGATCGATTGCAAACAAATTTCCAATGGCATTTTGTTGCCTCGCCTTACCTTTGATAAGTTTTTACTAATGATGTAATCTATGATATATGACATATTGGTAATTTTAGATCGACTAAAATGAATTTTTCAAACGATACCATTCTCAATGTTGTTTAATGTTTACCGACTACTGTTCCTTGTCCATTTTTGTTTTTTGGCGTTTCATTGGGCTCTTGTTGTAAACCTGAATTACAAATATAGAATGAATGTACTAAAAAAATAACTCCGGTTTACGGATGTCTTTGAGCTCATTGCTGGATATACAACTTGAAATACTCGTAAATTATCTATGCAAATCTTCTTGTTTCTTGGAATCTTTTATTATTTTTAATACACACGCAGTGACTAATATGCACACACGCGCCTACTGAAACAATCGGTTTTTGATGAATCCTTGGCATCACTAGTCACATGATGTTAAAATGGCAAACGCAATATTTAGCGACAATTTAACGGTTCAATTCATTCAATAAATTTATTTGACAGTTAAATAATGAGTTTACAGACTTTACAGTGACATTTAATACAAAGTTTTGTATCTGCAAAGTTGCATAATTTTGAATATTTGTTAGAAATTAACCGTTGCGTGTTTTCCTAATCGGTTTATAGAGATCCGGAGGTAAACCGAGATTCACTGATTAACCGTAACATCACTTCTAATCATTGCTAACTTCCAGATGACTTTATATTTCTCTTATTAGGCAATGAAATAACAGATTATGTGGCTATTCGTGTAGAATAATAAAAATTACTTTCCTATGAATGTCTTCTCGTCATTATATTCGTCATTATATTCCATAATATCCATCAAAATGATAAAATTAACAGTTTTAATCCCTACAAATGATATATTACAACATTAGGCACGCCGTTAGTTCCAGACCAGTGTGTTATTCCAATCAGACTTCATATGTCCATCCATCCGATATTAACATTTCCTTAAATCGTTTCAAAAGCCATTTGTATCAGGTCTTTCTTTTTACTAATTTTTGCAGATCTGGCCTTATATATAGATTTGTTTTATATATACATGGTATTGTCATCTGAACAAAAGATAGGTAGTTTTTACTGGTGTTATATTTCTGCTTTAAAAATTTTCTAAAAACCGATATTTCAAAGCTTTCACCCTTACCATATGAGTTGTATAAGATAGCTAACCAAACCCCGAGTGACTTGCATTGTGGAATTAACTGCTATTTTATTTGCAGGGTGAGAAGAATAATGGCTTTTACGTCCTCTTCAGTAACCTGAAACAAGGCCAGACATCTACCAAAGAATTTATTGATTTTCTTCGTGAGAGGTGATAATGATGTCTTGGTTATCTATTAGCAGTTCATTCAGGATTCAATATCAACTGGATTCTTACAGTATTGGCTGGTTGTGGTATACTGTATGCATTTGTGTGATATATTTAACATAAAAATATCAATAATTATGTTATATGGTTGTTACAAGTCATCACTAAAGTTTCATTACTGTATTTTTATTTGTGAGTAATTTGTAAATGTTCTTTGTTACTGTCACTATACCTTTTATGCATATGATTATGCCTATAACTATGCAGGTAATTGAAATTGTAAAAAAAACATATTTCATCTCATATAGATTGGATTTCACTATGAGCAATTATCAGCAATTTATACTAGTGAAAAAGGCTTTCATTATGGAATGTAGTAAAAACTGAAGTAAAAAAAGTTGATGTTATTTAAGTGACTGGGACGTAGGCATTTTCAATTTTCACGTATCAGACTATTAGCTCTTGTCATGAATTGTTTCCATGTGTGTAATACAGCTGCACAGTTGAGGAGAATTATAGCAAGTTACTCAATAAGCTGTCAAAGGCTATCAGCAACAATACTTGTGTTGGGTAAGCCATAATTATGGACCTGTCATATAATAATGATTGATTGATCATATAATATATGGTGCACTCCAAAGGTTTGGAGCATCCTTGGCACTTCTTTGAATAATGGACATAATTTCAATATTAATCCATGTTCCGCTGTACTCAGACATTGTTAACTTGATGGGACCGCATATCCGTGTGCTGTGTAGTGTATATAGATGTCAACCTACTGTCTCAAATATTGATTCATATGGGTCAGGGTTCTATTTAGATAAGGCTGCAGTTTGCACAGCACCTTTTGTTATTTAGATCATGATTAGACACACATTGCTAGTACTAATAGTTAAAACTATTATATTAATTATATTGCTACTTTTATCACTACTATTGTTGTAATCATCATTAATTATATTATTACTATTCAGCAATATCTTTGTTGTTATGGGTGTGTTATTGCAGTGGATATAGTTTAATGCCACTGGATGTATATGATAATGAGTAACGATGGGTCGACTGTTTGCAGCACATTTGCACCATTCTGGAACCTTCTGAAGGTGCTATCTGAGAAACTATCTACATTGCACATGCAGCTAGTGTTGGCATGGTCAGACCTGATTAAAGATGTAGCTCGATACTGTGAAGATCAGCATAAGAAATACAAATCTGTAAGTTTATGCTGTTTGTGCAATGGCCTCATTAAATACAATAACCATAAAGTATGCCCCCCCCCCAACCCCGAACTTAACATGTGAACCACAAGTATTTGAATTCAGAATCTGGGATAATGTCGTAAAATTCTTTTGTTTTTATTTGTGAATATTAACATTGACAAATCCAGCGTAGTGTGGATGGACCTGCCAAAATAATAAATGTTATTTATTCAGTAATTAATGAAATCGCTTATTAATTTTTTTTATTTTTTAAGATTTTTTACAAAAAATTTAATAGCACCATAGAATATATGCAAGTTTGAGACTGATATTCCCTTCAACGCTTATAATTTGTTATTGGACTCACAAACATTTTTATGTAAATAATGTATGTAAATGCAACTTTAAGAATTGTGTTGTTATTGTCAAATTATATTGTTTTGAATAAAATAAAATAAATAAATAAATGTTTTTATATTTTATTAATATACAACACTTGCATTAGCAAATCTCAGACGAGCAAATTAATAGTACTATAAGCTGAATAGTAATAGTACAATGGCTGTTTTTTCATTAGATCGTGTGCAGAAATTTATATAAACCAATAATATAATGAAATCTGGTAATGTGGTTTGTCATATGTCTTATTTTAATACCCGTCTCAAAAACTCTTCCAAGACACATCGACGTCTGTAGCAAAAACTAATGCTATTGTCATTTAAATTTACCATATATATAGTATATATAATAATATATATATATATATAAATTATCTCTAGTTTCTTCTCCAAAATTATTGAAAGAGCCGCCTCCATCCAAATAATGCAGTATCTCAATGCCAAGTCTCTTTTATCGCAATTTCAATCTGCTTACATAAAAAGCTTAGCGGAGAAACTTGCCTTGTAGGGCAAAGCTTCATTATTATTATTATCATCGTCGTAGTCATCATTATTATCATTGTCATCACATTAATTCCGTCAAACTAATTTTCACACATCATTTTTATCCGCTAGCATGCGCGATACTTAAACTCCCGCTGCCCGCTACAGTATGTTTGCCGGACCATTGCATAGCGTATATATGTATATTTTGTATATATGCACGATGCATAGACATTGCCTAGAATGTTGCGATGTGTTTCGGGCTCATTTGTGGCAATAATCAGGTGCATCTTCCATAAAATTGGTTTCTCTTTTTTTAAGATATTATAGACGAGCTTAAATTAATATATGCGTCGACATTTATGCTAGCCTACTACGAATGTTGTATTGTTATAATGCTCGCAGCTGAAGGACAGCGAGGCTGCTACGAGCGAGTGTGTGCAACTCATCCAGCAG
>WURV02208910.1:0-11160 GCA_011762755.2 Epimenia babai
GTCAGAGTTGTCGGGCAGGTATGGCACCGAGAACTTGCCTTCGAACACGCGCCTGCGATCGCCGCCGTGATTGACGTTGAACGCAGGCGACATCGACGCCGCCGTCACCGACGACGTCGACAGATCGATCGAACACTGATACGTGGCCGGGCCGAACGCCCCGCTTGTCCGCGGACGCCAGCTCAGGTGCTGGATGAAGATTGGTCGATCGGTCGCCACCAGACTCGATTCGTAGACGTACTGCACGCGCTGCGGACTCGGGACGTCGAACGGAAAGCCCGATGAGGTCGAACCCGACGACGAGTCATCGACCTCTGGCACCGTCGGGATCGGCTCTGCCGACAACGCCATCGCCAACCCGAACTGCTGCAATGAGCCGGTCGTCGCCGTCGCGCTCTGCACGTTGTAGAGCCGATGGACGGGCAACGAGCTGATGACGCCGTCGAACGAAGTCGCTTGGAGCGCACCGGACAGCAACTGCATGTCGACGAGCAGCGGACCGTTCGCGGGATTGTATTCGAACGGCTGCTGCAGCGGGATCGTCAGCACGAATGCACTTGGCTGCCCACCCGCATCGGCCGGCGCGGCGACATGCACGCCGTCGAACACCAGCTGCTTGTCGGTGCCGTGATTGTCTTCGAACGTCGTGCTCAAGGCGCCCGCCGCCGCAGTGGCAGTCGACATGTTGATCAACAGTTCGTAGCTGTTACCGGGGAACGCTATGCCGTTGTTCATGCGGAAGCTCAATGCCCGGATCTTGTGACGCCCCTCGAAGGCGATCTCCGACGGATCGTACGCGTATTGCACCCGCATCGGCGTCAACCGGCCGAATGGGTAGCTGCTCGCACTGTTGCCTTCGTTCGCCGCCAGCAAGTACGGCACGACGTCGACTTCGGTGCAGAGCTCGACGACCAATCCGGCGTTCTGCACGCCGCTCGTCGGAAACGTCGCCGTGCTGGCATTCGGGTTGCCACCCGGCGCCGCGATGCGCGTCGCCGTCGACCCCATCGTCGTGGCATCCCACGCAAGCGTCGTGCTGGTCGCCCCGCGGTGGCGGAAGTCCAACAGCAGCGGCCCCATGCGCGGATGCCACTCGAACGGCGTGTCGAACGGCACCTCGAGCACGAACGGCGACGGTGACGTTCCCGGCAGCACGCCGGAGTCGAACGACAACACGCCATCGAAGACGGTCGTCTGGTCCGCTCCGTGGTTGTTGTTGAAGACCTGATCCAGCGACGCCGTCGGGTTGCGCGACGTCGACACATCGAGACGGAAATCGAAGTCGGCGGCCGCCGCCGTGCTCGCCCCTTCTTGCGGTCGGAATCGCAAGGCACAGATCCGGATCGTGCCGTCGACGTCGGCTACTTCGCGGTCGTAGGCGTACATCACGCGCATGCCGCCGGTTTGATTCCACGGGAACCCCGTCGACGCCTCACCACTGGTGTCCGCGTACCCCACCGGCAACACCGTCGCGACGCCGCAATCCCCGTTGCCCGCGGCCGTCGCCGACAGCATCACGTGATTCCAGCGCACGGCGTGCACGGTGACGCCAGCACCGCCGCTTGCGCCGCGCAATTCCACCGTCACTTCGTCACCGACCACCGCCCGCGTCAGGAAGCTGCCGTCACCCGGTACGGCACCAACGTCCACCGCCGACACAGGCAGCATGCGGAGCATCGCGCCCCGTCCTCGATAGCGACGCTGGACCTGGCCAGCCGCGTCCTTGAGCAGCAGTTCGTCGCCAGGCCCAAGATCGATCGTCAACTGCAGGCGCGCCTCCGAAGCCCCCGGGCTGGAGAACGTCTGCGACCAGATGACGCCGGCGCCACCGGCGTATGGCTGTGGAGAAGAAACCGGGGTCTGCTGGGCGGCGATCGACGAACCGGCCCACAGCAGCGCCACCAACGACAGGATTCGCGTTTGCATGTTGCTGGCATGGCGTCACGACAGCCGCTCGTTTTCCGGTGCTTCTACATTTCTTCGGTAGACTCACGCCATGGCCCCTGCCGCCGACGCCCAGATCCACGAGTTACTCGCCCGCTTGCGGTCGGGCGATGAGTCGGCTGGCGAACAGCTGATCCCGCTGATCTACCGCGACCTGCACGCACGTGCGGCCGCCTTGATGCGCGGCGAACACCGCGAAGTCACCATGCAGCCGACCGCACTGGTGCACGAGGCGTGGATGCGCTTGCAACGCAGTCCCGGCAGTGCCTGTGAAGATCGCGCCCACTTCCTGCGGCTCGCCGGACGCGTGATGCGCAACGTGCTGATCGACCGCGCGCGCCGCCGCCGCGCGGCGACCACCGATGTCGATGTCGAGTCGCTGACGATCTCGATCGGCAGCCAGACCGACGAATGCATCGACGTCATCGACCTGCAAGCGGCACTCGAACGTCTCGCCGCGCGTGACCCCGAGCTGGAAGAACTCGTCGACATGCGGTTCTTCGCCGGCCTGACCTTGCAGGAGACCGCCGAAGCGCTCGGCAAGTCCGTGACCAGCGTGCACCGATCATGGGAACTCGCTCGCACGTTCTTGCTGCGCGAACTGCGTCGTCCCCCCCCCGTGAACACCTGCTCGCACAAACCGCGGAAAACGCGCACGGTCCCTGACGCTGACCTCACAGGCCCGATGTGATCCGTCGATGAGCAACTCCGCCTCCGATGACTGGCAAGCTGTGCGTTCGCTGTTCGAGGCGTGCGTCGATGCACCCACCGCGCAACGCGCGGCATTGCTCACGGCCGCCGCCGGGAACGTGCGCACCGAGGTCGAAGAGCTGCTCCGCGAGCACGACACCAGCACCGGCCAGCTCGACCCTGAGGACTGTCACCAGGCGCTGGTATCGGCCGCAACGGACTTCGTCGACCTTGGCAGCGACGTCGGCGGCTTCCGCATCGTGCAAGTGCTCGGACGCGGCGGCATGGGCACGGTCTACCTGGCCGAGCAAGAGACGCCGCGACGAAGGGTCGCCCTCAAGCTGCTCAGCGCGGCGGTCGTGGGCAAGGACGCCACGCAGCGCTTCCAGTTGGAAGCCGAACTGCTGTCGCGCCTTCGCCATCAAGGCATCGCGCAGATCTATGAGGTCGGCGTGCACGAGGAGACCACACCGCTCGGCACGATGCACTGGCCGTTCTTCGCGATGGAATACGTCGAGAAGGCAACCACGTTGTCCGCCTGGATCGCCGAGCGCCAACGCTCCGAACGCGAAGTCCTCGACGTCGGCCTGCAGATCTGTGCGGCGGTGCAACACGCGCACGAACGCGGTGTCGTGCACCGCGACCTCAAGCCACAGAACGTTCTGATTGACGGCAACGGCAACCCGCGCGTGATCGACTTCGGCATCGCACGCAGCGCCGAGCACGACAGCGGGCTGACGCAGACCGGCGAGTTGCTCGGCACGCTGCGCTACATGGCCCCCGAGCAGGTGCGCGGGGACAGCCTGGCAATCGATACGCGCACCGACGTGCACGCGCTCGGCGTGCTCTTGTTCGAGATGCTGACCCAGCAGCGACCGTTCGACTTCGACGGCAAGAGCCTGCCGGAGGTCGGCAAGATCCTCACCGAACAAACGGCGCGCCCCCTGCGACAGGTCCGCCCCGACGCCAACGCCGACCTCGAGTTGATTCTCGCGACGGCGATGGCCAAGGATCCCGACCGCCGCTACGCCCAAGCAGGATCGCTCGCCGACGACCTGCAGCGCTACCTGCGCCGCGAAGCGATCGACGCACGGCCGCCGAGCCTTCGCTACCAGCTCGGCATGTTCGCGCGACGTCGCCGCGGGCTGGTCGCTGCGATCACCGCCTTGTTCCTGGTCTCTACGATCGGCGGCGCGACCAGCCTGGTCTACGCCGTACGCGCACAGCGCGCGGAGCAGCGTGCGGTGCGCGAAAGCGACCAGAAGTTGCAGGCCATGCGGCGGGTCTTCGACAACGCGATGCGCAGCGTGATCGGCCTGCCACGTCGACTGACCGGCGTCCCCGGCACCACCAAGTTGCGACGTGAGATCATCGAAGATGCCGTCGAGCAGCTGCAGTTCGTCGAAGACAACGTGTCTCTCGATCAGGGCATGCGCTACTCGCTGGCGGTCGCCTACCGCGACCTCGGCGCCATCCGTGGCGTGCGATTCCTCGGCCACGAGGGCGACCGCGCACAGGCCAAACAAAGCCTCGAACGCGCCCGCGACTACATCGACGAGTTCCTTCTTTCTGCGACCGAGAACGTCGACGCGCTACTGCTGCGGTTCGACATCGAGGTCGAACGCGGCGAACTGGCGTTCGCGCAACAGCGCACGTCGCCGGCCGTCGCCGAGCACTGGTCGAAGGTCGAAGAGCTGATCGCACGCATCGCCACGCTGGTCCCTGATGACGATCCGCGACTGCTCGACGCCAAGGCCGTGCACGAGCAACACGTCGGCGACCTCTCGATGATGGAGCGCGATCAGGAGCAGGCGCTCGTGCACTTCACCAAGGCCCGCGATCTGCGCATCGCCTCGCTGCAGGGCGAACCGCCGGGCGAAGACATGCGCATGCGACTCGCCATGCTGTATCGCTCCATCGCGATCGCCGAGCAAGCGCGTCGGCACGGCGCGGCCGCCCTGCAGGCGTTCGCCAAGGCCGTCGAGGCGCTGTCGTTCGTCGAACAGCAGCCTCAACAACGACAACAACGCGGCCTCTACGCGATGATTCGCAGCCACTACGGCTACTCGCTCGCCAGCCAGGGAGAATACGACGCCGGCGAGCAACACCTGCGTTGGGCCCAGCAAGAGCTTGCGCGCCTCTACGAAAGTGACGACTCCAATGCCGCACTCGCCGCCTCGCTCGGCATGGCCTGCCAACGACTGGCAGACCACCTCGCGATCAGCGCGAAGTACGCCGAAGCAGCCACCGGGAAGCGCGCCTTGTACGAAGAAGCCAAGGCGCTGGCCGAACGCGGCGTCGCAATCGGGGAACCGCTGGTCGAACAGGCGCGCGACATGGTCAACATCTTCATGGTCGCGGAGTGCAAGCGCATCCGCAACTTGTGCGAAAGGGCGTTGCGCTGATCGTCCGCGCGACGTATCGCCCTATCGCCCGGGCCGCGCGTCGACGACGACGACGCGGCCGCCGACGGTCATCGCGAGCCGATCGCCATCCGGATGCCAGACGACCTGTGACGTCTCGCCGTCGAATCGCAGCACGTAGAGTTCGAGCCCCGTCTCGGCATCCCAGATCCGCAATGCGCCACTCTTGCCGACGGTGGCGATGCGCGTCGCCGTCGGATTCCACGCGATGCAGTGACCGTCATCGGCCGAACCCAAAAGCGTGAGCGCGAGCTCGCCGGACTGCGCGTCGAACACCCGAAACTCGCGAGTCGCGTATTGGATCGCGTAGCGCGACGCATCTGGCGAACGCGCCCACAGGCGGCTGTCACCCGGATGCTCTTGAAGCGAGCGCTGCCAGCCATCGGCCGTCGGCCGCAGCCAAAAGCGCGCCACCGAGCCGGCTGCGCCAGTGAGTGATTCGCCGTCCGGGTGCCACGCGAACACGTGCACCCGCGGCTGGTTGCTGACCAATTCGGGCGCATCCATGCCCGGTCGCCAAATCGACACGCCGTCCTGGTGATGCGCCAGCGCCAGTCGATCCTGCGTCGGATGCCAATGCGCAGGCGAGTTTGCCCAGTTGTCGAATCGCGCCAGCACGGCGTCCGTGCCGGCATCCCGCACCTGGAACTGCGCACCGAAGAGCCCGCTGTAGAACTGCTCGCTCGCGCTGAAGCGCACGTAGCGGCCGGGCAACTCGCGCACGACGGCGCGCGTCATCGGATCGATGTAGAGCGTGCGGTCGCGTTCGTGCACGACCAGGTGATGGCCGTCGCGATGCCACTCGATGTTCCAAGGTGCGGATGCTCCTTCGGCGGTCACGAACTGCAGCACGTCGTCGTTGTCGACGTCGAAGATGCGCAGCTTGCCGTCGAGTCCGACCGACACGACCTGCCGTTCGTCAGGGCTCCACGCGCAGCGGCGCGCGGAGTTGTGGTGGCCGCCCAGCACCCGATCGCGGGCGGTCTCGACGTTCCAGATCCGCACCGTCGAATCGCTGCACGACGTCAGCAGCCGGTTGTTGTCCCGCGCCCAACGAAGATCCGTGATGCAGCCGTCGAGGCCTTCGAAACGCTTCACCAGACGCAAGCTCGCCACGTCGTAGACTTCGATCGAACCGAAGCGATAGCCGATCGCGAGCAGGGAGTCGTCCTGGCTCCATGCCATCGAGTGCGGCAGCTCCGGCGGCAAGTCGATCCCGCGCGGATCGTCGAACCCCGGCGAAGTCCAGACGTTGAGTCGGCCGACCGTCACGGCTTCCGCGAACAACTCACCGGTATGGGAGAACTCAAAGCTGCGCGGACCCAGCTTGTGTGGGAGGTCTTCGCGCAAGAACTGCCCGCGCTCGACGTCGTAGATCGCCAACTTGTAGACCCCGTCGTTGAGCGGCATCGACGCCGACGCGATGAATCGTCCATCCGGGCTGACCCGCATGGGCGTCGCCGTCTTGCGCGGCACCTTTGCGATGACTTCGTCGTCTGCCGTGCGCGCAATCAGGAACCCACCGTGAATGTTGACGGCGTAGCGATCGCGCGACGCCGTGTAGCGCAGCGTGTCCGTCCCGCTCCTTCGCCGCGGCCGCTCGGCCCTCTCGCCCGTCACCGGATCGAGGGTGACCCAGCACTCCGGGGCCGCGAAGGTGATGCCCTCGGGAAGCCAGTCGAGGTAGGTATCAGCGGTCGCTTCGGTGACCAGGGACTCGGTGTGGATCAGACCATTGGCGACGAACCACTCGAAGTCGCGCAGGTCTGGCGCGACTTCGCCCTCGTCGGGCAGCCAGTGCGCCAGCAACTGCCGCGTGCGCTCCTTGCCCCGCGGGTCTTGCTGCGCGTCAGAGATCAACCGCATCTGTGCCCGGTAGAGCGTCTCACGAAGGTCGTTGCTCGCCGCGACGGCGCGTTCGCGCTGCGCGCGCTCATTGCCAGCAAGCACCTCGTTGGAAGCGGCGAGCGACAACGCCGTGACCAGCCCGATGACCAGCACCAGCACGGTCGCGGCCAGGCCGCCATAGAAGGTGCGATGCCTCGCGATCGACTTGCGCAGGAAGTACCACGGCGAAATCGGCCGAGCCTGCACGGGTTGATGGTCGAGGTATCGCTGCAGATCCTGCGCGAATGCCAATGCCGATGGGTAACGACGCGCCACGTCGCGAGACAACGCCTTGCCGACCACGGTCTCGAGATCGCCCCGCAAGTTCGGCACATGCGCCGCAAGCCGCGTCGGCTCGTCGTGTCGCAAGATGTAGCCAACTTCTGCTAACGAACGGCCCGCCAGATCGAACGGCAGCGCCGACGCCAACAACTCGTAGAGCACCACACCAAGCGAGTAGACGTCTGCGCGGTGGTCCGTTGCCGCCTCGCCCTGAGTCCGCTCCGGGCTCATGTAGGCAAGCGTGCCGAGCAACTGGCCGGTGACCGTGTTGGCCAGCGGACCGGCATCGTCCGCCATGCTGCGCGCGATGCCGAAGTCGAGCACCTTGGGCTGCAGCCGCCCGGCGCCATGGTCTACGACGAACAGGTTCGACGGCTTCAGATCGCGATGCAGCACACCACGTTCGTGCGCGTGCTGCACGGCTTCACAAACCTGCACCATCAACGCGCAGATCGCGCGCGGCTCCAGCGAACGCTCGCGCACGAACTCGTCGATCGCCAGACCATCGACGAACTCCATCGCGAAGTACGGCAGTGCGCCCGAATCCGTCGCGAAGGTCCCGCTGTCGAACACCTGGGCGATGCCCGGATGCTGCAACTGCGCCAACAGGTGCACTTCGCGCCGGAACCGCTGCTGCAGCTCGCCCGAATCGATGTCAACGCGCACGACCTTGAGCGCGACGACGCGCCTTGGATCGTGTTGCTCGGCGCGATACACGACGCCCATGCCCCCCATGCCCGCGCGCTCCAACAAGCGGTAGGCACCAAGCTGTGCCCCGTCCAACCGGCCGCCCAGGGGTTCGGCCGTTTCGGTCGCCGCGATCAACCCGGCGGTTTGGAACGCATCATTGTCGTGATGCGCGAACAGTTCGTCGACGGCCGCGCGCAGCTCCGGTTCTCCTTCGCAAGCCTCGACGAGGAACGCAGCCCGGTTCTCCCCCTGCAACTCGACCGCCTGCTCGAACACCTGCAGCGCCCGCCCAACCAGGGTCAGCTTCGCCGCACTAGGGGGTTCGTTATTGACGGGATCGGGAGACATCTTGAGGCGAGCCAGCTGGTACACGATACCGTGCCGACCCGCAGCATAACGTCACTCGCATCCTCTTCGTGGGTGATGCGATCCAGACCGCTACCGCAATCGGTTGCCGTCGCTACCATCGCTCGCTCGCAATGGCATCTCCCTGCAGTTCCCCGACCATCGACCAGTTCTTGCCCACCAACCGCGCCGAAATGCGCGCACGTGGCTGGGATGAGGTCGACATCGTCTTCGTCAGCGGGGATGCCTACGTCGACCATCCGTCCTTCGCAGCGGCACTTCTGGGCCGCGTGCTCGAAGACGCCGGCTTCCGTGTCGGCGTCCTCGCGCAGCCCGCATGGCAAACGAAGGACGCCTTCGCCGAGTTCGGTCGGCCGCGGCTCTGCTTCGCCGTCAGCGCCGGCAACATGGACTCGATGATCAACCACTACACGGCGAACAAGAAGCGGCGCAACGACGACGCCTATTCGCCCGGTGGCAAGATCGAGCTGCGGCCCGACCGCGCGACCAACGTCTACGCGCAGCGTTGTCGCGAGGCGTTCAAGGACGTGCCCGTAGTCGCCGGTGGCGTCGAGGCGTCACTGCGTCGCATCGCGCACTTCGACTACTGGTCGGAGACGGTTCGCCAGAGCATCCTGGTCACGTCGAAGGCCGACCTGGTCGGGTTCGGCATGGGCGAAACCGTGCTGCTCGAAGTCTGCAAGCGACTGCGCGATGGCAAGACGATCCAGCAGTGCCGCGACCTGCGCGGCGTCGCCTACCTGCTCGGCGGCAAAGAAGAGCTGCCGGACCACCAATGGCACGACGCGCAGAGCGACAACCAGACCGTCGCCATGCCGAGCTTCGAGCAAGTGCGCGACGACAAGGTCGCGTTCGCCGAAGCCACGCGCATCCTGCATCACGAGACCAACCCGAAGAACGGCCGCCGCCTGACGCAGCAGCACGGCACCCGCACGCTGGTCGTCAATCCGCCGGCGCTGGCGCTCGACGAGCGCGGCATGGATGCGATCTACGACCTGCCGTTCACGCGTAGGCCACATCCGAGCTACTCCGAGCCGATCCCCGCGCACACGATGATCAAGGACTCGGTGACGACGATGCGCGGTTGCTTTGGCGGCTGCACGTTTTGTTCGATCACCATGCACCAGGGTCGCGCGATCCAGAGCCGCAGCCAGAAGTCGGTCATCAAGGAAGTGCGCCAGATGGCCGCGGATCCGCAGTTCAAGGGCCACATCAGCGACGTCGGCGGCCCGACGGCGAACATGTACCAGATGCGCTGCAGCAAGCCCGACATCGAAGCGAAGTGTCGGCGGTTGTCGTGTGTGCACCCGACCGTCTGCAAGCTGCTCGGCGTCGACCATGGCCCAACCAAACAGTTGCTGAAGAAGGTTCGTGAAGTGCCGGGCGTCAAGAGCGTGCGGGTCGCCTCCGGCATCCGCATGGACCTGGCGCGCTTCGACGATGGCTACCTCGAAGACATGGCCACCCACCACGTCGGCGGCCAACTCAAGGTCGCACCGGAGCACACCTCGAAGAAGGTGCTCGACCTGATGAAGAAGCCCGCGACGAACACGTTCGACGAGTTCGCCGACAAGTTCTTGAAGGCCAGCAAGCGCGCCGGCAAGGAGCAGTACCTGATCCCCTACTTCATCGCATCGCATCCCGGGTCGGGCGTCGACGAGATGATCGAACTGGCGGTGTTCCTGAAGCAGCGCGGCTACCGACCGCGGCAGGTGCAGGACTTCATTCCGGCGCCGATGGACATCGCGACGTGCATGTACTGGACCGGGCTCGACCCGATGACCAAGAAGCCCGTCGAGACCGTCAAGAAGCTCAAGGATCGCGAAGTGCAGCGCGCGTTGATGCAGTTCTTCAAGCCGGAGAACTACTTCGTCGTGCGCAAGGCGCTGATCGAGGCCGACAAGAAGGAACTGATCGGCGATGGTCCGCTATCGCTGATCCCGAGCAATCCACCCAAGGAAGCGCTCAAGGCGCGGCGATCTGCGGCCAACAACCGCCGCGGTGACCCGACGTATGTGCATGCCAAAGACGCCGGCGTGAAGTCCCGCGGTGGCAAGCCGTCAAGGCGCAACCGTCGGTAGCGACCGGGACCGGTTGTTTGCGCGATCACGCTGGCTATCCCGGCTCAATCGCTGACGCTAACCAGCATGTTCACGCCCATGCGGCTGTTGCTGGTATGGATCGCGCTCTGCACCGCGCTCGCTGCGCAGCGTCGGGACGACACCAAGACCACACGCGTCTTCATCTTCGCGGGCCAGTCCAACATGGTCGGCTCGCACTCCAACGCGCAGGACATCGGGCGCTTCCCGCCGTTCGCGCATCTGACCGAGCCGCAGCAGAAGGTTCGCTACTACTACTGTCTCGGCCGCGAAGACGAGAAGCGCTCCGACGGCTGGACGGACCTGGCGCCGGTCGACAATGTCTTCGGCCCCGAGCTGGCGTTCGGCGATCGCGTGCGATCTGCGACCAAAGCCAAGATCGCGATCATCAAGGTCGCCACCGGCGGCACCAGCCTCGGCAAGGACTGGAACCCCGATCAGCCCGACGGCCTGAAGCTCTATCCATTGGCGATGCGGGAAGTGCGCACGGCGCTCGCGCTGTTGGACAAACAACGCGTGCGCTATCGCATCGAGGGCTTCGTCTGGCACCAGGGCGAGAACGACAGCTTCAACGACGAACACCGCAAAGCCTACGGCGATAACCTCGCCAACTTCTTCGCATGCTGGCGCCGCGACCTCGAACTGCCCGCGCTGCGCTTCTACGTCGGCGAGTTGTGCACCAAGACGATCTGGGGCATGGACCTGCGCAAGACGATGTATGACATCCGCATCGGCCAACGGCAGGTCACCGAAACGGATCCGCTCGCGGAGTACGTGCC
>WURV02208932.1:0-11158 GCA_011762755.2 Epimenia babai
ATCAGGACCTAAAGCGGCCCACAGTTGAGAGATCAGGACCTAAAGCGGCCCACAGTTGAGAGATCAGGACCTAAAGCGGCCCACAGTTGAGAGATCAGGACCTAAAGCAGCCCGCAGTTGAGAGATCAGGACATAAATCGGCCCACAGTTGAGAGATCAGGACCTAAAGCGGCCCACAGTTGAGAGATCAGGACCTAAAGCGGCCCACAATTGGGAGATCAGGACCTAAAGCGGCCCACAGTTGAGAGATCAGGACCTAAAGCGGCCCACAGTTGACAGATAAGGAACTAAAGCGGCCCAGCCAAGTGTATGGTAAGGATGATCGACAATATCCTGCATCGTCAGTCTGGCAGAGTGGGGACGGGCATTGTCGTGTTGGAAGTAGCGAACGTTGGAGTGTGTCGCCGTGATAGGAGTGAGAGGTCAGATAAG
This sequence comes from Epimenia babai, assembly GCA_011762755.2. Lineage (NCBI taxonomy): Eukaryota > Metazoa > Mollusca > Solenogastres > Cavibelonia > Epimeniidae > Epimenia > Epimenia babai. Next base: position 433 of record WURV02208932.1, read on the forward strand.
GATGTTGTCCCCATAATGTTGAGCATTCAAATTGCCATCAATAATCACGAGTCGTATCCGCGAGATGAAAGATATCCCCGCCCACACCATTACACTTGGTCCTCCCCAGCGATCATGTTCCCTCACATTGGCATCGGAGTACCGTTCTCAACTCCATCTGTAAACGCGTTCTCTACCATCACAACCTCGCCGATTAAAGCGGAACGCATCATTGACAAGTACGGTGTTCCACATTGCTTGTGTCCACCGACGATGAGTCCTACACCACTACAGACGACGGTCCCTGCGGATACTGTCGAGGGTTACCCCACGATAAGGTCGCCGACATCGTAACTCTGCTTCCTGAAGCCGATTTCGTACCGTTTGGTCTCTTATACGATGTCTGCGGTCGGTCACACAAGGCCTGCCACTCCTAGGCCTTCGCCAATCACTCCTGTTATGTAGAAACAATCACGAAGTCGATAGATGGCGGTGACATGAACGTGAAATTGATTAGCAATAGCCTGCGGTTCAATTCCAGCCTCTAACTGTCCTATAGCTCAACCACGCTCCACAGATATTAACCCGGGCATGTTAAGAGACGAAATGACAAGAAACTGCATTTTAGGGGATTCCAACTACTCACCTTGTAACTTGTCATGTTGTCCCAAGTCCAAGTATATGAGTGATTTTTCAGATTGACTATGTTGCATACATCCTACACCACATAAATATATGGCTTACATAGAAGGAGGCCACCGTATCTGGTCATGAGTGTACTTGATTACAAAATGTGTTTCTTTTTGGCCGGGTGTATATTTGTTGAGTCACGTATTGTGTGCACGTATTGAGAAGTTATCTTGGCTGATCGTTTATTCGTTTACAAAGGTAATTATCTAGGTAGGCTATTTAATTGATGTAGTTGCTCGCAAATTTCCTCGGCAAACTAAAAATTCATTCATTCGTACCTCCACAAAAATACCTATTCATTTAATACGATCAGCCTGTTTTTGTAAGTATAAAGCTGAACAATGCTATATGATTTATTTTTGTTCTCTCAACATTGCATTTTACTGACTCGTTAAGGCTATCGTGTTTCATGTGCAAGTGCGACCGCAAGTATGTTGATAACGTGAATGATTTCACAGACGCGGTCATGCACATGGTGAACGGACCGAGCATGTCCTCACAAGCACCGGCGAGAGGCATGACTGTCGACACTCTCAACGGTGAAGTCATCGACGAGTGGGCCCCACTTGAGGTAGTAGGCCCGTACCTCAGTTTAGCCGATAATTTATTATCAGAAATAGAAAAGTCTACAGTGGGTATTTTTATATTGTTTTTATTTCCGACTATTTCTGACTTTTAAACTTTCCCAAGCCTAACTTTGTTTCATTTCATCTGTTTGTGCATAGTAATTTTACAGTAGTTATTTGTGATTATAGACGTGCGATTGTAAAGCACCCGTAGTTGTTACATTTTTCTTATTTTCACGGAATACGTGCTATACAAATATAATTTCACTCACCATAATTATGCTCAACACTGCTTTATATAATGTGGGTTAGTGACGCGGACTGATACCGTTGGTTATTCAATATAATAACAACAACGATAACGATGACGATAACGAGTAAGCCTGGATTGACTAAGATGATAATAAACACCTGATGAAGTATACTCGTATACGAAATACTATATATACGATCTCGATCTCATTTAGTATATACTTTGACCTTTACTTGCACAGTAAAATCGTAGCAAACCGGTGTTCGCGCGCGCTCGTGTGTGTGTGCTCGTGTGTTTCTGTGTGTGTGCGCGCGTACAGGTGTGTGTATTTGTGCTTATTTCGATTTTTCGAAGTAGGAAACATGTTCATGGAATCTGTGCGGAGTTTATGTGTGCGGTTCAAGTCTATGTAATTAGTCATGTGGCACGACGCGCGTGTGTGATAACTTGATAAGCTGATGTGGTAGAACAGTTATTAAAGATTTGTTGCGTCAACGTTATACGTGATAATGCGCGCGGCAGGGCTTCTGGTACCCCCACGACGTCGCCGTGTCACGGAGCGGTGATGACGTTTTCGTCGCTGACGTCGAGTACAGCAGAGTCTGGAAGTTCACACGCACTTAGTTGACAACCGTAGATGCTGCATCATCGTTGATCGCACGACTGCGACAATCATAAACACCATCATTAGTGTGGACAACATCATGTCTGCAACACACTAAACACGGTTTACACAAAGAGAAGACATGTTGATCGGAATATACTAGGTATCGTCTTCACAGTGCTATAGACCAAGTGTCTACAATACCTCTTTCGCTATATATTTCCTGTCTAGTAACGAAAGGAAGAAGACGCCACGCCTATAAACAATTAGCGACCAATCAATTACGTTCACAAACAGCTAGAACTAATCAATTAATCACTCAATCCTACAATATTTTCACGCAACTGGAGCAACGATAAAACAGACCGGCTACGAACGATGGTGTTTGAAACAGGTCTGATATGAGCTCTACTAAAAACTATGTTGCTCCAATATCGTTTTCAGGGGAGGGGATCGTTACTGCTCAAATCGTCTAAAATACCCGTTACAATACACTATGTAGCATCATTACAGAAATATTGATTTCTCATTAACAACGATAACGCGTATAAGCTTGTTGGAGGCGGAGACGGGTCGCGATGCTCACGCTAAAGATTTAGTCATTATACAATACTCATTGAACCATGTATCATGCTGACATTTCAAAAAAGCCAACAATCGCGAAATACAGTTGGAATAAAATATTATATAATGTGAATTCTTCTACACGTCTCTTAAGGTAAATTCTTCTTAATGTCATAGCCCTATTTCAAAGAATTGACCTTTACGTAGATTATTTTAGATGCCTTTGTTAATCACATAATTCCTTTATAACGATGATTATCATATAGAAAGGTATGATGATGTCAACCGAATTAATCTTAAGACGCATAACAGTAACGAAATTATTTAATTAAAAGCTATGACATTATCGGTAATTATTTTATAAGAAAGTTTGACATAAGCAAGATTATTCTATTGTAAGGTATATTACATGATTATTTTAATAGGCGGGCGTATATTTACTGGATAGTTGTATTAAAATGTATGTTTACAGGTGTGTTTGCATGATAATTCCATTAGATGATATATTCCCATGATTATTCTATTACAAAGATAATTTTATTAGAAAGCATAGTATTAACAGCTATTTCTATTGAAGGTCTAATAAGTATCAAAAAGAATTGACTGCATTGGTTTTTTGGCTTTTATCACGAAATTATGCCCCTTTTTATATGGTTCTCTAATTCCGTTAACATAATAATATATTTTGTAATTATTTTGTTGTTGATGTTATTAATATTATTATTATACGTTGTTGTCTTGATCAAAGTGCAGTAAAAATGTCGTTTACGACTGAATTCGAATACCCGCTGTTTTATCCATCTGTCTTTTTGCTCGCTGTCTTTGTTTCCGTCTTGAAGACATTTGGGCCTCATATCTGTAAATCCTTCTGTTTTGAGGGATTTTCCCCAAAATAAATTGTGTATTCATAGCTGTGATTCAGATCACACCAAGTAATACATTTGTTTTTCTCCTGGCGATTTTTTCCTTGGACGGTGTGTCGAGGGATATGAGAAGGCAAAAGTTCCCGGGCCATTCGCTATTAAGTGATAGAAGATGGAAGGACTCGAAGATCGTAGACTTCCTAGACGCCACGGTAGCTAGCTATACCTATAACACGAAAGTGTGAACAGAGTAAAAGCAATAATGAGCATTTTTTATCATTACCAAGGCGCACAATTGCAAATGTATCTGAAATAATGTTTATGCTCACAATATTTATGAAAGCGATATCGATATATCTTTACGTTGAATGGAAGGTAACGAAGGAACCACACACAAAATTAGTAATATAGTGACTAAGAGACGGGAAAACGGTGTATTATACATGACATACAGACTTCAGCACCCGATATGACAGTATAGTGCGTAAAACTTTATATTAAATATATTCCGAATTGTCTCCCCTGGGCTGTTACTGATTTTCGAGTACTGTATAGATACAGATCTGCCAATTACATTTGCACGTAATGAAAATTTATTCCATTAAAATGTACTTATTATCTGAGCTGTCAAACACACTATATACGAAACAATAGCCTAATGGTCTAAGACCAATTTACTTACCTGGGACTTAAATTGTGTAAAATTAACACCTAACAGTATATAGGTAACAAAGATCAAGTTAGATACAATTATGTACAATTACAGTGAGCATGTAATAGATAACCATGTTGAATAATACAATGGAAAGTAGAAAAAATATCGAAAAAAAGGAAGTCAAATGTAGGCAAAGTCGCCATAAATACGAGGAATTAGTGAAAAACAGAAACAGGCAATCCCTCTCTGAAAGTGTTTATTCTCGGCGAATTAATGTAGTATTGTTGAACTATTTAGTGAAATCAACGCTGAATAAGTGTGTTTTGAGATTGCTTTTAAAATGACTGACAGTTTTAGATTGTTGAATGTAGGCCGTGAGTGCATTGGAGAGGCGGGGTGTAGCAGCGTAGAAAGTACGATACTTAAAATTAGCACGTTATGTACGAGGAACTGAAAGCGTGATGAAGGAATACGAGCGGGTTCAACGCGCAGACGTGTTGATTGAGATTGTCGGGGATAGATCAGAAGGAGCCATGCCATGGATACATTTGTAAGTGAGGAGAGGGATTTTGAGGTTTATACGGGACATAACAGTGGAGTGAGCGGAGAACTGGAGTGATGGGAGAACAACGAGAGGTCTGAGAGATAACTCGAGAAACGCTGTCCTGTAATTTTTGAAGAGTCGAGAGAGTATCTGTTTATGTAGGTTCATATGAGTGTCGAATATTATACCCAGGTTGCAAACATGGTCAGAGGGTTTGATGGTTGAACCTTTCCTGGTGACGGGGATGTCTGGAGGAGGTGTAATAGGGCATGGTGAAGAGATGAACATCATGAAGAGGTGAAGTTCAGTTTCCATTGGATTAATTTATTAACGGTCACCCAGTCCAAAATTACATCGAGGCATAGAGTTAGTTTTCTTAGTGATGTTTGAAACGATTTGGGATTCTTTGCGTTGACAGGTAGCCAGTGTTGGGTATCGTAGGCATAGAACATTTGTCGATGCTGTGTTTAGCGATGATGTTGCCTCGCGGGGTAGTATGCATGGTATAGAGTATAGGACCAAGTACAGAGATATAGCCTCTATACCTATTTAGAGACGTCACATTTCCATTGCATTAGTGTCTGTAATCGACGATATACTAGTGGCACTTTCCACAATCACTCTCTTACAAGTCCCCTATGAACTAAAGTTCTTGTCAATAGTGATAATGACGCCATATTAAAATTCGTAGCATAAGACACATTAGATATTGTGGGACAGTTTATAAGTCCGAAAGCGATGTCTGAAACTTCAATCAAAGACTACTCTATGCTTACGTAAACATACATAAATAGAGAATATAGAAGATTGTAAAAGACAAACCTTTAATGTTCTCATCATGTGAGGAAAATGTTTCACTTGCTATTATAAACAAATACATCATAGCTAATAGTAAGGGCCTTATTGTTGAAGGAAGTTAAAAATAGTTTACCCGATGTTATCAATAAATAAAAAATGGTAAAAACTGACAGGCTGCGTCATAGTCTGAAAAGCATCAGACGACAGACGATACGGACAGCTCGATCTACAAAAATACTCGATTGGAAAACGTCGTTTAAACAATCGGACTGCCAACTTGAAGAAGCCGTTCTCTCTCATTCTTTTTCCGGCTAACCTCCATGGGTATCTAAAAGCACTGAAGAATAATTACAAAAGCCCACGAAACTCGCGAAATAGCCCTTTTCTCGACGCCGGCTGCTGTAAGGCAGTCCGGAGAAAATTTTTGGACATTTTCAGAAGGAAGAAAAAACCTTAATACCATTTTAGCTGTGGCCTTTTGTGAAAGCAAAATTTCTTCTGTCGATTCAACAATATAAAAAGTCTAATTTTGTTAGGGAAGACTTTTTAAAATCTTTTTTTTCCCGTAATTTATGCGGTTTTTTCTCAATGTACAATCATGATAATTAGGTCAAAGCACGGGATTTTTCCTGTCTCTGACACATGTGTATGAAATAACACGTATAGTATATTAAGAAAAAAATGCATTGAAGTGGGTTATTGTATTTTTTTGAATGAAAAAAGGTAAAATGAGGGAATCCATATTGTAATTGTGGCTAACATTTACTAACCTGAAGTGGCATTAAAACCATATAGAACTTTTTAAGTAAACTTACACGCTTACTATATACTTAGGTCGTGACTATGTTCTATACGAATATCCCACTTCATAGTCTAGTAATTAATAAATGTGCACGCTCATGTCATTGAATTAATATAATATAATCTCTGTAGTTCAAAGTTGACTTTAGACGTGATACATCAATCGTTCTTATTGAACTTTGGACGCTCCGTGTGACGTACGTCAGTACAGTGATTATCACAGTACAGTAGACGTTTGGAGAGCGTTAGCTCAAAGTGCGTTTTAAAAACATATTTTTTGTATTGTTGTTTATTTCTCAAAAAAGAGACAAAATAAACAACAATACAAAAATATATATGTGTGATGTATTTATTCAATTAATAAAATATATTACCGGTTAGCTATTTTTTGTTTCAAATTATTTTGCCTACTACATAACTACTATTCAAAATATATATACAGTTTATATTTACACATACCTGTTAATGTAAATATATTTTTTTAAAATCTGTAGTCAGTGCTGTTCGTGACTAGACTCTTATATCTAAAATTCATGTTTTATATATTTGTTCTTCACGATCGATAACTGTAATTAAAATATTCTTTTTAAAACATATTTTTTTTTATACAGCATGGCCGCCGTCACAATCATCAAGGGTACGGAGATTATTTATTTGTTTGTTACATAGCCTATTATTTATAGTTGCTGTCAAAATGTAGGTTATTGTTAAAAACGCAACACTATATACAGAGCCTATTGGCAACTTATAAAACTATGGGCTTAATATTGAAAACGCATAGTATAATGACAGATCGTGGAAATACAATAGAGTAAGATTACAATAATAATTAATGGCTATTAGTATTAATTATTATACATAAAATTATAAGATAATGATATCTTGTGATGATAACAGTATGCACCAAATTCCAATAGTTATTGTATTAATAGGTGTGCGTATTAGATTGAGACAGTACTCGTGGTAGATGAAATATATATAATAGTGTCATATTGGAGTAAAGCCTAAGGTAATCAAATTTGAGAAAAGAGTATGCAGAAAGAATACAAAGATGGTTATACATTAAATATTACTATAGAACACAAAATACACGATATAACAGATAATATGATGAATCATTCATGGTCGTCACACAGTAGCTCCTCAAGTGCTAAATTGAGAAAGTAGCTGCCAAGATAAATTTTGAATGAAGTAAAGTGAGTGAGTGTGCGGATATAGCCAGGAATTGTGTAAATGGTAGGTTTTAGTGCAAGCGCACACTAGGCGACTTTGGTCGCGCGGCTCGGTATTTTCTGCGCTGCTAGCCGCGCGGCTCGGTATTTTCTGCGCTGCTAGCCGCGCGGCTCGGTATTTTCTGCGCTGCTAGCCGCGCGACTGTCCACGATGACCTGTTTCACCCATTGCCACAATGAATGTCGAAGAGGCAGTTGCAATATACATATTGAGAAAACGTCATCCTAAATGTTTAAGATGATTTTGGATGCATCCTATGCTGGTTAAGCGCCGTGAACTAGGAATGTTCAATACATTTATTACTGACCTTAGACAACATGATGACAATTTTTTAACTATACACATATGTCTGTGAAATCATTTGACGAATTGTTAAATTTAGTATACAAACCGTTGAAAGGTTGCGACACACGTATGTGCTAATAAAGGTGATCTGGAAATGATGGTCTAATATAGCTCCCATTGCTTTAGTGTTGGCCACGGTGGCCAAGTGCGCGCTGTACCATTGGTTCATACAGTACTTGGCTTAAAGTGTGGTAGGCATCATCTTGTCAAAATGACTAAGCGATAATATGGCACTTAAAATAATACTTCATGATTATTGTTATTACTATTGGTTGTCGCGCGGTTGCGCAATTGCGTGCGATACTCCATAACGAGCCCCCGCTGTGCGGCCGAAGTCGCCTAGTGCGATGAGTAAGATGATAGTACTGTATATACTCACAAGACGACCTTTTTTCACCAAAAACCGAGATTCAAAGTGAGGGGGGGTCGTCTTCTAAGTGAGACTATAATTATTTCAAACCACATAGTCGTCCGCAGGCGCTAGGTAGCGTTTCGAGTGATAGACAGGTCTGCGTATAACATAGCGGTTGGATACCGTGTGTTGTTTTTACTGTATATACAGTCAAAGATCGTCTTTTGCGCCCTTTTGATGTCCTATGTTTTTGTTATTGTATTTATTCTTGAAAAATTGTTTTCTTTTTCACTTTTTATTTACTAACGACGAAGACGACAACGCGTGGGACAGTCGCAATTAGATTTATTTACATTTCCAGTACTGTATTATGAATAAAAGTTCGCCTCGTCTTATAAACGGGTCAACGCTAAAATTGACTCTTGTGTTTCTAAAGTCAGGGGGTCGTCTTATAAGCGAGTATATACGGTAACTTCAATCTCTCACTTTTTAGATTTTTATGTACCAAGTGTAGCTCGTTACTGTATTGCTAAATAATAGAACTGTCTCGTTAATTATTCGAACTGTATTTTTAAATAATAGGACTGTATTATAAAATAATCGAACTGTATTATTAAATAATATAATTGTATTGTAAAATAATAGAAATGTATTATCTGTTTTCACTCATTTTTCACATTTACGACGACTTTGACTATGACTATTTTCCTTTTTATATTTTTTCTACTTTCCACCGTATTATTAAATGTTGTTATCTGTATTGTGCTCACTGTAAATGTACATTATTGTATCTAACATTGAGATGTATTACCTGTATTCTGTTAGGTGTTAATTCTCTATAATTTATGTAATTACATTGAAATGAAATGAAATTTATTTGTTTAAAGTATACTTAATATCAGAGCTGTCAAACACACTTTACATGAAACAATAGCTTAATGGTCTAAGACTATAATGTAATTACTTCAATTATAGAAAATTAATATCTAACAGTATGCCAGTTATACATATCAATGTTAGATACAACTATGTACATTTACAGTGAGCACGAAATGGATAACAATGTTGAATAATTTAGTGGAAAGTAGAACAAATATCAAAAAAAGGACAATAGCTATTCATTAAATAGATATTTAGATAATTTCGTGGATTATAGTTCACAAATTATTAAATGTAGTTTATTGATTTCATTCACTACATTGAATATGAACTAATAAAAGTATTCCAGAAGCTAAGTTACTATATTTTTTGTGTCTCACTAGTCACATACAGCATTTGTTCTTACAGTGGCCATGATGCCACACACACTGCATTGCTCAGCGCTGTGGCGAGCGTGTCACGCCCATGTCTCCGTGCGTGCGTTATACAGTATCACACATGCTAAAGGAGTCGCCGCCTCATCCGTACCTCGGTCCGTTTGTAAAATTTATCTTTTTTAGGATAATATCTTTCTTTTAGCAGAATGTCCAGATGGCCTGTTGACATTTACATTCAGCATTTAGATATACACCTCGCATTTTTTGCCATATTGACGGCTCACAAGTTTTTACGTAAAATTTCATTCCACGTCACAGAACTATATCTCATTTAGCAAATTCCATACTGTACGGTTGCAGGATCGGACTGACACAGCCATCTACCACGCCCCACACCAGGGCCACTTCTGATGATGCTACAGTCACGAAGCGGAAACCTTACTCCCCCTTTCAAGTATCGCCATCAAACACAATTGATTACGCCATCGCACGCGTCGATGATTTGTTTAACTGGGCCAGAAAGGTTTGTCCTACATTAAACAAATGGCAGGTGTATTTTTTGCTCGTCATCTTTTAGAAATTAGTTCTTACCACCTTGAAATGCCGTGTCATAGAAGGTCTTTCGAGGTTTTTCATGAGTCTGGTGTCAGCCATGATGGATATCGAAAGGAGTTCTAAGATCCTTGTAGTGCGAAGATCAGCATTTTATACATATGTTACATCTTCACCTTCTGTAAAGCACATCGCCTTATATTGGACTAGCAATGTGCTTCACTAAAATTCATGGATATTTATATGTTTTCTCCTGTAATCGTGTCAACATTCCCGTTTCAGAGCTCAATCTGGCCCATGACGTTCGGCCTAGCCTGTTGCGCAATAGAGATGATGCACTTCGCCTCACCCCGCTACGACATGGATCGTTTTGGCGTGGTGTTCCGCGCCAGTCCTCGGCAAGCTGACTGTATCATCGTCGCTGGAACTCTCACTAATAAAATGGCGCCTGCGTTTCGTCGTGTATGACGTTTTAGATAAACGCTCGGTTAACTAACGGTTCTAACGGTCAATCACAATGTGGGTTTGGTCTTTTGCATCGAGGTAAAAAAAGGGAAAAGACGAGGTTTTGGTCCTAGTTTATAGTTAAATGTCAGAACTCATTGTGGTAGCCGTGTGAGTCAGTTCAAATACAAGTAAATTAAGTGGTAACACCTTTATGGCTCACTGCG
>WURV02208943.1:0-26159 GCA_011762755.2 Epimenia babai
TCAACATCCAAACATCAACATCCAAACATCAACATCCAAACATCAACATCCAAACATCAACATCCAAACATCAACATCCAAACATCAACATCCAAACATCAACATTGTGTGTATATGAGAGTTTTGTATAAATGTCTTGGATTCCATTTTCGGCATTTTCCTAGACAAAAGACAACATAACGCACTTTTCGTACGTAAAATTTACATTTTCAGTCTCCACGAAGCAATTGAAAAATAAACCACTAGAATTCTCTGGAATTATTAGTATATTACATATTATCCTCATAAATACTATCTAAATTGGAAAAAGTGACCAAAAAGCCTCAAAATCAAAGACATGATCAACTGTCACTATCTATAAAAATTGGTCAATTTGCAAAAATGACAGAAAACGTGGTATAATATGAGCCTATAATTGAAGTTATTACAACATCACAGGTACAGGTTCTTATAGTGTTTATGTAGCATGTTTGGCAGCTAGGCTAATAGGTACACATTAAATATATTGCATGTCATTTTACTACATTGTGATTTTCGTTTTATGTTCGAACAAATGCTCTAAATTTGTTTTAAACTTAAAATGTTACCTCAAATAGTATATCATGTCATAGCCACAAAAATACCGACTAATAAATACCATTATGAAAGTTGTACTGTTAATCTAACCTTGACATATCCAGTAATTGATCTAAGTCAACTCCACGATACGTGTACTTGCGGAACGTTCGCTTCTTCTTTTTCTCCAATTGATCGTCTGCATCTGCCTATAACAAATGTGAGGTAAACCATTGAAATTGTCAAAAACATGGTCAATTTGCACTTCACAATCTCTTGTATTCATAATACCTTAATGTCTTGTTTTTATAACTGCTAACATTATTCAAGTGGACAGAAATGTACATAAGAAACCTTTACCTCTGATGGTCCGATAGGAAGTATAGATTTTTGGTACGTTTCTCTTCAGTTATTCAAGAAGCCACAATGGCCACTATAATGAACATGACATTATTAAATTTTTATTCTTTATTTAAGCCAGACACATCGGGTAGTAAAGAAATAATAGTGTATAATAACAGGTTTATTTAACACCCATAATAGCGCAAGAAAAATTACAATAGTAAGATATGGGAAACCATCGAGACTTATCTGAACCTAAGGCAGAGTGTACACCAAGTATTACGTGTCACGTGTGACGGGTGGTGTGTCACGCACCTGTATACACCGAGTATTACGCTTGTGACGTGTTGTGTCATATTATTTGTCAGAAAGGATGCCATCCGATGAAGAAGCAGCAATACGGATTTTGTTTTTAGCTAGTCAGGAGGAAGAAACGGAAAATAGTGGATATTGCTGAACAGAACCGCATAAAATAAATTTTTTTTCGTATTCTTCCATAATAATCACTATACAAATAGTATTAGAAAAATACCTATAGATAGGATACGCCTATACGCACGCCACCATATGCTATTCACCAACATATTTTGCATACGCCACAATTATAATTGTCATGGTTACTCCCACAAAGATAAGCAAATTAAGTGGTAACACCTTTATGGCTCACTGCGGAGATATAGATCACAAGCTTTTAAATGTTAGAACATTCTTCATCAGGTGATGCCACAAAGATGGCGGCATGGAAAGCATCTATTATCATAATATTATCATAATATTATCATAAACAGGTCAATTTTTTGTAACAAATGTCATGTCACCTATCACAAAGAATGACCCAGTCTATTCCCTATATCACGCGTGATACAGTGACACACCGCACATAACACGTGACACGTAATACTTGGTATACACTGGGCATAAAAAACATTTAGCATCGTACACTCAACAGTTACATAGTCTACAGCATTATTTTCTAAACAAATGCAATAAACTCTAACGGTGGGAGACTATCAATGACTAGTACACACGGTTTATTTCCATTGTATTCTTTACTAGACGATAAATTATAGAGTTGTCAAATAGCACAAAGTTCAAATTCTTGAAAACAAATTCACATTGATAACATCTGTTTTATATGTACTGATACCGAAAATTTGATTGAAGACAAATAAAACACCTAGTTGATTAGTAGGTATAGAGGCAGTTAGCGCAGTGGTTAGAGCGTTTGATTTGAATCACAAAGACCCTGCCAGTATACTACCTATGCTGTTTTTAAGTAAAAAGTACCTTATACCCCATTGTACCCATGTGATACCGTATCCAAGACCTTGGCCCACTATCTCAAGATCGTTAACATGAGCCGATATCTAAGATCCCGATTTTTGAGATCTAGTTATTGGATACCCTAGTAAGGGCTTATTCCCTATGATGTGGCTGCGTTTAAGATGCTCTCTGGATAATGTTAATGGCGCTTACCTCTCCGTTACCTCATCATCTCATTCTAAATACTCATCTATTATCACAGCGGAGTGCGCAACATTATATATGTGGGCTGTCTGTTAGCATTTGGAACCCATGGCACGAATGGATAAAGGTCGACCGTTTGCCTAGATTTGGTGGGTTTTTCACTAGGGTGCTTTTCACACCCCTTACAACTGAGGCTAATTCATTTGTCGTGTTAACCACATAGGTGGGCATATTAAAGGGACATGAATAGCCTACATAACGATTACCATGGCTATCAGCCTATTTCTAACCATCTAGTAAGTGTTTGATTTGTTTCCCATGATGAAAAAGGGCTACAAACGCAAATAAACAACATTATTATTTGTATATGAATTATTACATCAAACTTAATAAAAAAACTTAATTTAATATTTATAAAATTAAGATTATCTCGCTCTTATGAAAATTTCAATCACGCGAACCTGGACTTGGAATTTTGGGGATATTTGGAAACTCTAGTCAGGACAATTTTTAGGGCTATCGAGACGATAGCGTTATAAGATATACTGGTGTCCAGGCGGAACATGTAGGGGGATCACCCTAGTACACTGCGCCGGACAATTATGGATCCCTAATCACCATAGGCAGCGGTCTGTGGCTAACGCGACAAACGGACTGCTTCAGTTATGAAGGTGGGGGAACCATAGAGAAATTCACCTAGTACAGAAGTTAATTATCAGTTAGATATCAGAATCGTTATTGAGATATAGAATATACCGAAGAAAATCATTAAATTTCATAATAAAAATTTTACTGAGAGGGGAAAAATGTGCGATTGTATTGGATTAAGTACATAACTTTCATTTTACCTACCATCTTGTCAGAGTGTAAACCGGAAAAGAACTCGCTCGAGACGTCCAGTCGTCAACTACGTATTCGATCAATATCATTAGGTGAGCTACATTGGTCTCAGCAAGTGATATGAGGAGTTTAAGATATTTCATGCTTTTAGTCGATGGCAGCATTATAGTCTTTAAATCATCTGAAGGCTACTCCTTCTATTATTACGTTCATACAGGATAGCTTATTTGGTAGAGCGCCGGCCTACGAATCCCAAAGTGGAGGGTTCGAATTGAAATGAAATTAAATTTTATTGATTGCTAGTGTCCTTTTAACACATAGCTATCGAGGATACTTTACAAATTTAGGGTTACTATGATCAACTATGTAATCGTGAATGGGGAATACAATGAATTGCGGGGGTAATACCTATTGTGTATTTCCATTGTATTTATTTGGTCTGGTCGACTTAGTCATAATAAGAATCAGTGGAATTTGGAAGTAGTTTGTGGAATTTGTGTTTACTGTGAAAGTAAGTTTGTTAAGGGCTTGCTGGCGCCTGTTATAGAGCTGCCTTCCCCAAATGACACGTTGTAAACCGTCATTTGGCCGGGTGCGCAAGAGCGGTAACTAAACGTCGCATTTTACTATTTTACATGAAGAAATTAAGAAGTCAACGATTATTTTCATATTTGGAACCTAAAACATATAACGCGCTACCAGCGACTATCCAGCAAGCTCCCACATAGTTTTTTCTTGTTAATATTTTTTTTATATAATTAGTACTGATTGAATATCTTTTGGGCGAGTTCATTCAATGCTAGACGCGCCGCCGGATTTTTGTTTGTTTACCACAGGTGTCACACCATGGCCGTTGGGTATTATCAAAGTAAAAGTTTTGTTTAATAATACTTTACCTTCATAATGTTATTTTGTGTCTGCGCCCAACTTTTGTACCGGAATACCCACGCTAATTAAGAGGAGTTAACTCGCTGAACACAAGCCGTTATTCGTACAAACTATGTATCAAAATTAGAGTACTGTTACTAACACAATAACTGGGACCGTAATGACGTGAAATTAGCGATTATTATTGAGTTAGTTTTCTTACGTTGGTTTACAGTTGACTAGAAAATACAACTTGTACTCCGTTGACACTATTAAACACATGATTCAAATATATCTAGTAGGTGGCAATTTGAGTTAACTTATTTTATGAAAATAATTTTGATGGAGGCGGCATATTAAAAATGACTTTCGTATCCTGCATTAACTCTATGATTATTTAATTAATGATTAAGTTGAAACCAATATGAGGTTATTTACTAATTGAGTAATTTAGTAATAGAGAATTAGATTGTTTTACATTTTATGAGATTCAAAAGTGATTATTTAGAATCATGCGCTTCTTACCAAAATTTTTGAGAAGTGACAAGGAGCAGACGAGGAGTGATATAATATATGGGGACAAGGGTTACTCTGAGCGCCAACCGACTGCGGATAAAAAAACAGAATGCATGTGTAATGTACAACTTTTGGATGAACATGAGTTCACTGTCAATCTCAAGGTACGTATATGGTAATTCAGTCACATAAAGGTGGATTTCAGTGAAATATCAGTGTTTAGGTTGTGTACTAAATAAACCAGCATTCTAAATACAGAAAAAGTGAGGTAATGATGACATATTATATAAACGATTATACTTTTTATGATTATGGTTAGCTACAGCAAGATAAATCCTAAGTATTTATAGGTCATAATTTTTTCAATTGTTAATTGAAAAAATTTAATTGTAAAATGTAATTTTTTTGGTATATTTGGTTATAAATTGTATGGCTTATTCAGAACATGTTAAATACTAAAAAGATACACCTTTTGAGTTGATTCGCTATGGGACTTTTATACATGTCGAAAACATCGTATTAGAAACAAGATTAAAATTACTATTTATTATCATTTTTCTGGCCATTATGTTTTCTAGAGTAGTTCATTATTTACTAGGTAATTTTTTCAAATGTAACAGTAATTACATTATTGGAATCTTGCGAGCTTATTGCTCACAGTATTGGACTACATACTCTCCTGTGTTATTGCTTTTCCACATAATTTCTCATCTTCTTATTTTTTATATTTTCACATTTCCTTGTCTCCTATATTCTCCCAATATTCACCAAGTGCTACAAATCTTGCTATGTTAGTTCCGTACTCATGTGATGAGAATCAGAAATTGCTACTGGTATCCATACAATTTTTATTTTTAGACATAAGTCAACTGATGAATTTTTTAGTAGTTGCCAACATAGTAACAATACGGAATTCGAGTCTCAGGGTTTATCTAGCCTGCAGTTGATATAATTCTCACTTGGGTTTTCAAGATATAGGTGCTACGTATTATTTCATTATGAATATATTGTATAGGGTCTTCATTTATAAAATGTCACTGTTAAAGCTACAATGTAGTTTAATGTATATACAGTAATAATTATATATAAAAAGGGAGAAGTGAGAGAGGGGGGGGGGGGTAAAGAAAAATTGAGAGGGAAAGAAAGATAGGGAAGAGAAAGAGAGGAGAGTGGTATACATATCATGGAGAGCAATGTTCTATAATACAATGGGGAAAAATAAAAGTATCAACAAGGAGGACAATTATTGGTATATGAATGTAGATTATAAATGGAGAGTTAGTCCAATTAAAAACAGAATCTCTATGAAGGTAGTTGAAATGTGAGTACAATACATCGATCTCTGGGTTTTACAAACTTGCAGAGATTCTTGACAAAACAGAATTTTTGGGTTATTCCCTTTTCATAACTTGTTAAATAAGTTAGCTTTGAGTTGACATTTAGGACCAATACGATTACGCAGAAAGTCGTTCATTATTTTGATAAGTATAAAATACATATACGATACATATGCAATACATAAACAATACATATACGATACATATACGATACATATACGATCCATATACGATACATATACGATACATATACGATACATATACGATACATATACGATGTATATACGATACATATACGATACATATACGATGTATATACGATACATATGCTATATATATACGACACATATACGACACATATACGACACATATACGACACATATACGACACATATACGATACATATGCGATACATATACAATACATATACAATACATATACAATACATATACAATACATATACGATACATATACGATACATATACGATACATATACGATAAATATACGATAGATATATAATAGATATACAATAGATATATATTACATATACAATAAATAATTCATAAAAAAATTATCCCAAAAAATTGATTAATTAATTCATATATTTTGATATATAATTGGTTGAAATAATCAGATTAACAAGGTAGCTTAACATGGGTAGAACATACCGAATTTGAATATCCAGCTTTATACAACGCATAATTGGGTACATATCGTCTAATTATCTAGTGAAGACGACTTGTACATTTAGATTGTCGCCATTTTGACATTGTCTGATATTAATGTAGATATAATAAATGGACACTCTTTGTATTGTTACAATGACATATGTTGTTGTCATATGTCTATGGGTAATTCCATGTGGACAGATGTGGTATTCACAGATTAAATTGCTTTCAAATTGTTACCCTGTATTGTATTAGGTTCAAGGTTTTTCAACAGCTGTCCTGAGGTATTATTAAATTGAACTGTTGGGCGCACACATTGGAGGTAAGGTTAGATGTGAGATTAATGGCAAGCACAGTTGATGAGAGTGAATTAAAAACAGTTTAATATATAGACAGATCAAATTAATCTGTGTGAAAGCGGAGGTAAACAGGTTTCTTTTCAGTTTAAACATTTCAAGTTGAGGGGCGAGGCGTATATGAGGATGAAGATCGTTGATTAGCTGAGCTGAGGTGAATGAGAAGGTTTGATCACCATATGTGCAGCAGTTTGTTCTGGGTATGTTGAACTGTATAGTGATGGATCATCCTGTTATTCTGGTGGAGTGTTGATATGATGGAGCAGATCATGTCAGATGAGACAGCTGTGGCAGCAAGGTGCAGGCATGCAGCAGGTGACAGGTAGCTAGTGGAGAGATATCATACCTGAAGTAATATGTTGTGAGATAGCTGTGGTAGTAAAATAGAAAACGGCAGGTGGCAGGTAGCTAGTGGAGAGATATCATACCTGAAGTAATATGTTGTGAGATAGCTGTGACAGTAAGAAAGAAAACAGCAGGTGACAGGTAGCTAGTGGAGAGATATCATACCTGAAGTAATATGTTGTGAGATAGCTGTGGCAGTAAGAAAGAAAACAGCAGGTGACCGTTAGCTAGTGGAGAGATATCCGGTCTGAAGTAATATTTTGTGAGATAGCTGTGGCAATGAGAAGGCATTCAGTGGAATTTTGTAATTGTAGTAGTCTGCTGATATCTATGGTGAGAGATAAAAGCGAGTGACTTTTGTTGATTCTGGATATTGACAAATGCGGGGATATATGTCTGTGATAGATAAGAGGTAAGTTATTTAGAAATGAGCGTGATGTCTTTAGATGAAAGTAGCCAGATTTCATGATACAATGTGGTGTGTGAAAGTGAAGTTCCTATCAAATGTAACACCAAGATTGTGGACTGTCGCAGATGGGGTGATGATAAAACCATTGAAATCATGCATAACAATCACACATGATAATGCTTCCTGCCCCATTTCCCATATATTACCAGTAAAGGACATCAAAATCAAGTGTGACAGATGTTACACACATACCAATGAATTACTTGTTTAACTAATTAATTTGTCACTGATTAATGGAGACATAAGAACAATGGAACTATAAAATATCACATCGGAAGTCAAATAAATATATGGCAACAAAAAAATACTACGTTGTATGATGTGGAATAGTCAGCAGATAATCCTTCAACCTCATCATTCGTGATCTGTTGTATCTCATTCAAATGAAACCATAATCAAAGTATAACACACGGTATCAAATGTTAGGTAGAGTCTAAACTGAAATTGACTACACTTCTCTGAATATGTATATGTCACATATTGTGACATATTGCTATATATTGCCTATCAGCAGACTAGCAGTAGGGTAAGTCCCTGTTTGTCAATTCAAGGCTATTATTCCTTTAATTAACTTTTCTGTTGTAATACTTGAAATGAAATGAAATTTAAATGAAATTTTGTTGATTTATAATGCCTTTTTAACACATGGCTATCAAAGACACTTGACATATTTATGCTTACTATGATTAACTAGATACATAAGGAATATGGTTCAAAATCGAACTAGTTATACTATGAATGAATCGAAAATGAACTAGGCATATACAGTATGATCACACATAAAGAAATATAACTAAAAATATTACAGCACAGAACAGATATTTGGACAGTGTCAGACATATAAAAACGCTGTAAAACTATGTTAAATATCACATGAAATATACAACATATAGGAACGTTACGTAGTCTTAACCTATAAAATTACCCACTGTAAACTTAGCCAAAGGCAGTAGAAAAAAGGAAGGTTTTAGTAGTTTCTACAGCTTTCAGAGCAAAATGGTCAAAATTAAACAGCAAGTTTTCAAGTACATGATTATGAAGGGTTTACCTAAAAAAATATGGTTGGTTACACAGGGGGATAATACCCCTGGCTTACCTAAAAAATATATGGTTGGTTACACAGGGGGATAATACCCCTGGCTTATCAACAGTACGAAAGAGGGTAGCCGAGTTTAAGCGAGGCAGAGACCGTCCATGCCAGGGTGGGTCTTGAAGATGAGCCGAGGTCTGTAAGGCCGTCAACCTCAACAAACGATGAAAATATCGAGCACCTGCAGAAGGTACTTATGGGTGATAGATGACTCTCATTCAGAAAGCTACTGAGGTGGGCATATCCGAGAAGCGAGTTCATAACATTCTGCATCCACAACTACAGATGTCAAAGGTTTCTGCTCGATGGGTTCCAAGACTTCTCACACCTGGACAAAAGCACACCAGGCTGGTCATGTAGCAGGCCAACTTGAAATGCTTTGAGGCAGATCCAGCCAATTTTATAGCGGGTTTCGTGACTCAAGATGAGTCTTGCATCCACCACTTTGAGCTAGAGACCCAACACCAGTCACTGCTGTGGTAATATAACTCTTCGCCCCCTCCTAAGAAGGCCAAGATGGTCTCTGCTGCTAGCAAGGTGATGGCGTCAGTCGCATGTGATGCTGAGGGTATTAGGCTATTTTCAACATTGACTCTCTGTAAAAGGGTCATACTATTAACAAGGAGTACTATGCTGACCCAGTAAGTAAGATGTGTGATGCTATTAAGACAAAATGCCGCGGAAAATTGACAAAGGGTGTCTTGTATCATCATGACAATACATCAGCTTACAAATTGGTTGCTGGATTGGCCACCCTGCACATCTGTAGCTTCGAACTAATTGACCACCCCCGTTTTCACCTGATTTGGCTCCCTCAGACTATTATCTGTTCCCAAACCTCAAAAAACACATCGCTAGTAAAAAATATCGAACAGATGATGTCACATGTGCCGTGGAGCAAGACAAAGACTTCTACAGTTAGGGTATCCAAGCTCTCCAACATCTATGGATTAAGTGAGTGAAGCCCTAAGGGGACTACGTTGAATAAAAGACGACGTATCATTACATACTGAAAGGGTGTCTTGGTCGGCCTTTAGAATTTTCAAGTGTCCCTCAAATAAATACATACGCATGACCCTCATACATATACATAGAAACACACACACACAGAAAATATATATATATATATAAAATGCATTAGTTATAACTTTATTAGTGTATTATGAATAACTTTCTATTGTAGCCAATTATCGTTAACCCACATTTTCTTCATAATTTCACTTATCTATGCTCAAATCTGTGGAGTTATGTCGAAGATTTGGCTGGTGTCATTGATTGTCGCGCGTCATTAACTATAATATTATAGTAATTTGGTACAATACTAAACTGTGTATATGACACATATAATGTCACACACAACAAAGGTATCTTTCATGATTGATTACAACTAAATCAGCTACTCAAGTCACAGTTGACTGAATATTTCAGGTGATTATTGACATCTATGCATATATGTGGCTCTGATTGTTCAAATACATTAGCATAAAAAGATTTATAAATAAACATAATTAATATTTAGGCATTACAACTTTATCATTGTTTGTTATTCTTGTATCAACTGGTTAAATTGTCATTTTTTGCAATCTGAAACCATGTAATTATTTAAACATTGTATTTGTTCATTTGTATCCTTTAAAAAAATTTGTTAAAATTAATTCTTGATAATGACTTATTTCTTATTTTTTTTGACAAAAGTAACTCGTTTCCAGTCAAGCATTCAACTCCTCTAAAGGGCTGTAGAAGTTCTCTAAAACTAAAAAAACTGACTGAAAAACGCTTAATACACAGTCTAGTATTGTACAGTTGCTTTAAAGAGTGCGGTCCTCTTAAACAAAGCTATTTTGATCAGGTCCTAGACTCAAAACTAATCAGATCATTGGTTCGTAGCTAAACATCATAGGTTTATTACCAAAAAGAAACGGTGGGTAAACAAATTTATTTGTGTCCAAAGCAAATAGATGATGGATTCAAAATGAAAAAAATGTACATTTTAAAACTAAAAGATTCTAGATTCAACACTATGTATCTGTCTTTTTGTGAATCAACTGTCTTCATTTCTCCACAATTACTGGAATACACTGGCTCTAGTATAGCAAAATCCATGATATAAGTTATGTAATATTTAAATCTTGAAAGTATTGCATCATTTACATTGAGTATCTGCCATAAACTTTCATTTACTCTAACCCTATTAGCTACTAGTTTCATCATATCAATGTATATAATCCTTCTGATTGATGTCAGGTCTATATTTCCAGATGAATGTGAAAGGCTACACTCTGTTGGACGCTGTTTTAGACCACCTTCAACTCGTAGAACGTGAATACTTCGGGCTGCGCTTCCTTGATCAAACTAAACAAACTGTCAGTTTCGTTCATCAACTTATAGTTTTGGTATACTTCAGGATGCGCTTTCTTTGATAAACTAAACAAACTGTCAGGTTATTGATTCACATAAAGTTTTAGTATACTTCGGGCTGCGCATCCTTCATCAAACTAAACAAACTGTCAGTTTTGTTTATTCAGCTATAGTTTCAGTATGAGACAGGCTGAAATGTGTTTAACGACCATTGTTAACATTTAAAAATTGGTCTCGTCCAGGCATGATATTGTGTATATTGTACTCTGCATAAAGACAGTTCTATTTTTATAAGAATTTTGGCCTGTACTCCATTCCTTTCTTGTATCCTGTTACTGGTGAACTATTAGAATAGTTGCCCTCCTTTTTTATTAAACGATTACACTAATTGTAATTGACACCAGTGACATGAGACATTAACCTTCCACGATGGGTATTTGTGATATAACATTAACACTCCACAACGGGCATTTGTGATATAACATTAAGAGTTTTTCACACATACTTTTGTCATTTCCTGCATGAGTGAGAAACCCTTGAACGCATTAAACTGTCTCAAGTAGTGACAATAAATCACTAGTGTATGAATCTGTCTTTAATCATGCATAAATCTACCTGTGATTTTTATACCTGTACATAGTTATTATACTACAGTATTAAATGGCTATGGCTAATTTATGTAATATGTATGTGCATGTTTTGTTTGATGTTTTAGCATTGGTTGGATGTGCACAGGTCGTTGGTGTCACAGTTAAAAAGTGAGTTCGTTTCACTTTATTCTCTGTATGGGTGAGAAAACGTACAGCGAAATTCGTCATCTTTACATAATATTGAAGTCTTGAAAGTATTGCTTTATTTACACTGAATATTTATCATGAACCGTTTTGTTCACTGTAACTCACGTATGGAAGTGGTCTCAGTGAAAGTTGATACAGCATGGTATATACAGTAAGTCAGTAGAGAATGTGTATGAGTTGGTCAATTACTTTTTATTGAAAATTGACATTTCGAATGAATGGTTATAGCAGCTATTCAGTGCTGATGCAATACCTTCGACACGCGCATGATCAATTGTGAAGGATGCATCTTGCCATTTTAGATATGGGTTTACTCCAGCATTCGGTGATAAATGACTTGTTGAGGATCACCACAGACAAACACAGAGTTGTTTGACCCCGCGACCTTTCGGTTACGAGTCTAACGCTGTTACCTCCCAAAAATGTGCTTCATCATGTCACAATTACGTATTGTCAGTTGTATACGACCATAATCCCACGATTAATAATGGTTAGGTGCTTTTTTTGACGCCTTGAAAATGAACATCGCGAATAATTGACAGTATTGCAATTTTGCATTGTCAGGGGGTTATAAAATTTCACATATGAATAGAATTTACTATGCAAATTAGTCAATTATTGCGATTAAAAATCAATATTAAAAGCTGTCTCGAAGACACATCTAGACTGTCACTATGAGAAATAATAAAACAAATGAGAAATTGCGCTTTGGAAGGGTTATTGAAAATCAAAATTATCACCTCTTGATACACAATGATTATGTGAAAGATTGTGATGAATCAAACTAGTTACCTAGCTTATATCAAAGGTGAGGGTGTGGCCCCCTATCTTTATGTTACTATCAATTAGAGTAATTTTACACAAATATACCCTAGGTGTCATGACGGTTTTTAACATACTAACCTGTTCTATTAACCAACTGGGTTGTTTTATTGACCTTCTCAATGTCTTACCACCTATGGTGTTGTATTCATCAAATAGCCTGTTTGTATTTGATACGAGGCCAGATTTAAGTTAATTTGGGATACACTCGTATATTTCATAAACTTTTCTACCCTTTTCATTTACCGCTTTGATAGGTTCACCACCATTCCGGTTTTATTTTGGCGTGAAATTCTACAGTGCTGATCCATGCAAATTAAGAGAAGAGGTCACGAGGTAAGGACTTCAGACTCCGAGTATCGCGAGAATTCTCTACAGAAAATAAAAAGTTTACGACTGAATTGAGGATATTGTTGATGTACTGTACACAATAGGGTGGACATGTAATGAATAAACGGCGGTATGTACGGTACAGTTTGTACGATGTTACCGACATAGCAGCTCTTCACTGTGGGGTAACATTTGCACCTCTCGATTGCCACAAGGCGGTTAACGTTGGTTAACTTAATGTCAGTGAATTGAATTTAAATTAGCCAGACACACTGCACATCGTATTTCCTCATAAATCATCATGTTCCTCCGACAGCACCTGTAATTCAACATTTGTTATTCACTGCTAAACATCATTGAGCGCTCAAAGGCGAATATGATCAGGGAGTCTCTTTCACCTGCTCCTCGCACTCAATCTATTATATTCTTGTATAATGATGTGCGATGTACTAATGTATATATGTCATAATTGTGATATTTTCTTTATTCTTACATCTTACTGGTTTTGTAGTCTCGTGACAGTCTCCATTTTATATTTATAGAATTATATTGGGGTTGCCGTGTCAGTCCATTCGTAAAATACAAAACGAAGAAGTAACATCTCATTGATAAATTAAAGAAAGGGTTTGAACGAGCTTTTTGAAACAGGTTGCATTAATCCTTACCTTAATTTGTCAATTAGGCATTACCTTTTCTTTTTCTATCTATGTCTAATGTACAGGGAATATCCATATCCAAAGTCCATTTTGCATTTCATTATGCGATCAATGTAGGTATTTTGGTCGCTGCCTTACCTATATTCCCATATGATGATTATGGCCTAATAAAACTACTTCATCACCACGTTTTTCCTTCTTTGTTGAATAATTTTAATGAGTATAGATAATTATCACATTCGTCACATTTATCATATTTATCAGATTTATCTAACAGGCTGTATAGCCACCATTGGAGGGGGTGTGGAAACTTTCAACAATAGGTCAATTACATTTTCATAAGGTTTTAAAACCGGTTATAAGGTTATGAAATATGCGAGTTTCTTTCTTTCGAGAATTTCGGATGTACACACTTGTATCACATGCAGATACCAGATATTCCTCCAAGTGAAGAATGACATTGCTCAAGGTCGTCTAGCAGTCACCTTTGATGAAGCAGCGGAACTTGCTGCGTATGCCGTCCAATGTTCGTATATTGTGGACATTTCCATTTCCATTTGGTTTACAATCAAAATTAACCAATTATGATTTTTTTAACATTATTCCTGTTATCAAATTTATAGAATAAAATGAAAGTTAAATTATGTTATAATGTTACCACAGCAGGGTCTCTGGAAACAATAATTTCATTAAAAAATGAACGTTGATGGACTTTTTCAGCGATTTTCATGCGGTTTTTTAATATTACTGCATTATACCATGAGATGGTTCCTTTTTTTATTCTCAATTTTTCATCCCGGTAGTATTACATTACCTCATATGATGTATTTACATGGATATAGATGCTAAGCCCTGTAAATCACAAGGATAAAAATTTCTTTTCTATTACGATTTTGTTATACGAGACATAGACAATATATGGGTGAACGTCGTATGGTAAGTGTAACCCATGTCCACAGCGGAACTCGGCGACTATGACCCAGGACAGCACACACACGGCTACACATCCGAATTTCGCTTCATTCCTAACCAAACACCCGAATTTGAAGAAACCGTGGCAGGAATCCATCGTCAACTCATGTCAGTATACCTGACCTTAGTAGTTCAGTGTTTACGGTGAAACGTTCTATCCTGGAAATGTATGGCTCCGTCGCATTCAATTGTTCAAGATGGCATTTGTTAAATTTGGTGCTATTCATGATGGGGTTGGTAATTGTAGTTTGATCATTGCTGAATGAAGATGATCAATTATAGACCATCTGGTTTACATCATATATACATGTCTGTGATCAGTGAAGTCACTTTTAAATGAACTTGTTCTGCCAGACGTCTTTTTTACCAAGACAGCATTTGTGCATTCAGAACGAGACGCCTTGATTCTAGTGAAAATCTCGCGCAAATGCCTGACATAATAGCACAACGATCATAGATATGATGAAGTAATATGTAGAATTTTCCTATTGTCATATTTCTTGATTGTTAACAAGCATTGAACTGTATGAATTATTTGTACACAGAGGTCTAATGCCAGCTGTGGCCGAGTACAAGTTTTTGGATAAGGTTAAATGGCTGGAGATGTATGGCGTTGACCTGCACCCAGTGTTGGTAAGTTACACTGTATATAGTTACACTGCTAGCATACTAATAATACTGCGGAATACAGTTGATAAACTTGAGTTGGCGACATTCCTAAATGATTTTTGTGTCAATGAGTCAACATCAATAACGTTTCGACCCTATTGAATGAATATAATTTGGACTGGGATGGCGCAGATGGTAGAGCATCAGGCTCCAAACCAGGCTCCAAACCAAAAGATGAAAATAAAACGTTCGAATCACACGCAATAGCGATTTTTTTAATTCTCATCCACGTAGCCACCAGCGATATTTATTTGTGGCAACATAGATAACTATACACGCGGCAAGTAAAATTGTGATAGGTTTACGGGTGCCTGTTGTGGAGCTGCCTTCTTCTGATGACTTGTTGTAGCAACATAGATAACTATACACTCGGCAAGTAAAATTGTGAGAGGTTTACGGGTGCCTGTTGTGGAGCTGCCTTCTTCTGATGACTTGTTGTAGCAACATGGATAACTATACACGCGGCAAGTAAAATTGTGAGAGGTTTACGGGTGCCTGTTGTGGAGCTGCCTTCTTCTAATGACTTGTTGTAAACCATCATTTTGCAAGGTGCGGAAGCAGCTTCACTATTCGGTATATGGCACATTTTATTTTAATATAAGAGACATTTTACTCGATTTGAATTCTACAGTTTGACAGCCCTGACTGAGGCAGTCCTCTAATCTATGAATTTATCATTATTAAAATTCTATCTTTTGATTTAATACATGTAATTTGGTAAACGTATCTATTTAACGGCAACATGTAATATGGTAAACGTATCTATTTAACGGCAACATGTAATATGGTAAACGTATCTATTCAACGGCAACATGTAATATGGTAAACGTATGTATTTAACGGCAACATGTAATATGGTAAACGTATCTATTTAACGGCATCATTGTTACACACTTATGTATAACATACATACCACTATTGATAACTGTTAGAGACCTTTATGTATGTCTCAAGACAGGCAATATCACCATCTTTCTAGCATAATTTTCAACAATTTTTTCTCTTTGTGGCCATGTTACTCAGGGCAACTGCCTTTTACCTGTGTGATACTGTCTATCAAACTATGCTCTGCTCGACACTGATGCTTGTGTTGCATCAGGGTGAAAGTCAACTTGAATACTTCCTCGGTCTCACACCAACTGGCATTGTTGTCTACAAGAACAAGGTCAAGGTTGGCAACTACTTCTGGTGAGTGAGCAGTTTTATCAATTTTTGATCAATCAGCCTTATCAGTTTTATCATGGGTGTTCCCCCTGACAGATTCTGGCAATACACCACTGTATATTTCATTAATTACCCGACCCGCGGTCTTGAAATACTGTCAGGTACATATGTCAACCAAACTGTTATACTGCTCACTATAAATACAGTGTTTGTAGGGGTAAATATTAATGTTGTCATTTTATAAGCTTAACAATATTTTCATATGGTTTGTGTTTTTATCTTCACTTATATTATAAATAACTGATATTATGATAACCATATTCACCGAATATTGTCTTGTTTTGATCCAGCTGGGTGTTAGATTTATTCCTGAGGGACCTATGTTTGAATCTCGGTGAGTTAGTGCATGCACTAAATGTCGCACTAAGGCCAATTTGGCCAATGGTCTAAGATATATTATATAATATGCTCCACTCTTTATTGTCATGGCTCGAGAAAAAATGACGTAAACTTTTTAATATGGGAATTATAGATTAGTTTACATGAGTAAGGAATGGAGCTCATCAGACTTATAATTATGGTTTTTATTCCATCAAATGATATCCCTTTACCTGGACTGCATTGTGGTATAGTGTAGCTAGTGGAACAACACATTCTCACATAAATCTACATATTTTCAGGCCCCGTATTCTCAAAGTCACTCACAAAGGGAAAATATTTATTGTTAAGGTCAAAGACAGGAATGTAAGTATCGAATTGGCCCGTTATTTTTGTGTTATATTTCCTAATCTTGGCTATGATTCTATGATCAAGTTTTCTTTTTTTGGCTGGCAATGTTGTTTAGCTCGCTACTTCTGGTCATTGCCATCTGTATATCCCAATAAAATTTTCCCGTGGCAGTATAAGTATACGTATTCGTTGATGTTGCAGAGCTACATTTTTAGCTCACCTGAGCTTATGCTCGGTGAGCTTTTCTGGTCGGAAGTTGTCCGTTGTCCGTCCGATGTTAACATTTTCTTTAAAAAATCTTCTCAAGAACCGCTTATCGCAGAGGTCTTTTGGCAGATATTGTCATTGGGTTGGTCTCTTCTAGATTTGTTCATGGTATCGTTATCGCAGTTAGGGGAGGTAACTTCTGCCGATGTTCATATTTTTTCTTCAATAAAAATTTTTTTCTCAAGAACCGCTTATCGCAGAGTCTGCTATTTGACAGATATTGTCCTTGGGTTGGTGTTCTCGAGATTTGTTCATGGTATTGTCATCGCAGCTAGGGGAAGTAACTTCTGCTGATTTTGGCATTTTTCTGTATGTAATTTCTGATGTATATCTGCCAAATAACAGACCTCTGCGTTAAGCGGTTCTTGAGAAAATTGAAGAAAAAATGCCAAAATCCTTTGGATGGTCTCTTATAGATTTGTTCATGGTATTGTCATTGCAGCTAGGGGAGGTAACGTCTGCTGATGTTAATATTTTTTTTATTTTTTCTCATGAACTGGTTATCGCAGAGTTCGGCTATTTGGCAGATATTGTCCTTGGGTTGGTGCCTTCTAGATATGTTCGTGGTATTGTCATTGAACCTAAGGGAAGTAACTTATGCTGATGTTTCGTATTTTTTATTAAAATTTTATTTCTTAAGAACCGCTCATCTCAGGGGTCATTTGGCAGATGGGGTCCCTCGGTTAGTATCTTTCAGACTTGTTCAGCATCTCGTCATGGGAGCAAATTGGGTTATTTCTATCGATTTTTTATTCGAAAATCTTTACCTCCATGTCTGCTTAGTGCAAAGGTCTGCCATTATTCAGATATTGTCTGTGTAGTTTTCATTCAGATTTGTTGAGGGTAAGAAGAGGGCATCTCTATTTTGGCAATTAGATGTGATTTCATCCTAGGCTTTTTCCACAAATCTGTATTTTCTTTTTTAGTGTCGTAATGGGTATTGTCGGGTCTCTTTGGCCTCTTGTTTCGTTTTAGTATCGTATTGGGTATTGTCAGATCTCTTTGGCCTCTTGTTTTTGATGTCAGGCAGCCTCCTTGTTGTCTTCTTGTTCTAATATCAAGGTGGCCTCCTTGGCCTCTTGTCTTGTTTCAGTGTTGTAATGGGTATTGCTAGGTCTCTTTGGCCTCTTATTTTTGATGTCAGGCAGTCTCCTTGTCTTCTCGTTCTAATATCAAGATGGCCTTTTTCTCTTTTTCTCTCTCTTTTTAGGTGAGCGTCTTGAGGCCACTTTGGCTGCTTGTATGATGAGTTATGATATACCATGCATATATTCGCAAACAGTTTCAAGTGCGGTATATGTTTTTTCTTTGATAAAATGAGCGACATTATTCAATATGATAACGTGATATCTTTTGAATATTTTTTCTTTGATAAAATGAGCGACATTATTCAATATGATGACGTGATATCTTTTGAATCTTTTTCTCGACTGTTAAAATGAGCGACATTATTCAATATGATGATGTGATATCTTTTGAATAACACTTGGTGATTTTAATGCCTCTGTTGCTATGGTTATAATAACTATCCTGTTGCTTGTATGAAGCCGCATTTTACGTGGGCAGAATGACGAGCATTCGTACGCATTCGAGACTGGCGCCAAGGTAGCGTGCAAACATCTGTGGAAGTGTTGTCTGGAACATCATGCATTTTTTAGGTGAGCTGCTTTAAACTGTGAACATTGATGAAAACGAGTAGCTAAATATGGGGAACGCCATACTGGCCATTCGTAGGTTGTGGGTTCCTGCCCCACGTCATGGGGAAACAATTTACGTATCATAATTCTTGATTGACAGTTTTTAAATGAGGTAAAGTAATGAGTCGTTATTGTCGGACCCTCTTCATCATGGGGCTCTACTTTTTGGCAGAAGTTTTTTTTGCTGATGTGGTCAATAGAGGTCAGTCATTGTACCGAGTCTGTACCCCAGTGTGGTTTGATGACTACGAAATTGTTGGATTTATAGGCATTAGAGTGAAGGGGA
Organism: Epimenia babai; assembly: GCA_011762755.2. Lineage (NCBI taxonomy): Eukaryota > Metazoa > Mollusca > Solenogastres > Cavibelonia > Epimeniidae > Epimenia > Epimenia babai. The sequence goes on from WURV02208943.1 coordinate 19,600, forward strand.
ATCTTTTGTTCAATGATCTTAATTTTTCTGTCCTAATATATTGTTCAATAACATTCATTGGTGCATTTTCGTAATCTTTACCCCACTTGAGCAAATTTAAGATAATGATAATGAATTATTTCTTTACTTCTCCTAAATAAGCTAAGCCTTGTGCTGGCTGGTGGAGTCGGCCAGTTGGTCAAACTAGTCCATCTACATTGTACAAGTGATTAAATTATATCAAGTTCAGTGTGTTGTCCACATCATCAACAGGCACATTCCAATGTGAACCTTTCTTTCATCGCTCACTCAGGTGGGCACCTTCTATTATAGCTGTTGTCTGACGTTCACTCTAGACTTTTTGATCTGCCGTCTCTGTGAGCAACAGTTTGATACGCTAATTTCACTTTGTCTAAGTAGTTTATTTATTCTCGTTGATCATTCAGTCAACTTTTTTAAGGTAATTTTAAAAACCAGGTGAGTTTTTCGAGTTTCTGAGACATCTTCGGCATCTCATCGTATTTTTTGTGAAATGTACCATAACAGATGTGAAAATGTTAACATGATGTATCTTTTGAACTAGACATATTGAAAATTATATCACGGAATCGAACAACATTTTAGAGCTAACCAGTCCGGTGAAACTCTCAAAACCGGAAATGGATTCTTTAAGTGGGGCAGTAAAGCCCGTGTTAGGTAAGTGGTTTTCCGACTCCCGCCTCGTTGCCACGGTAACTAGTCCGCTGCTGACAGCTTTTCTAATAATTCTAATATAAACAATTTTTAATATTGTTGTTGTAATTATACTAACATTCTTATAAAAATTAATTTTTCCATGATCTAACAATTATTCTCTTATCTAACTAAAAATACTAGTAAATCATATCCATAGCTGTAAACCTCATCAGTCCTTTGCCTAGCCCCTTAATTTATGTTATAATTGACAGATTATTGCCCCTTTACTCTGTTTATATTTCCCCTAGAGAGGAGCATATTTGTTATATGAGGATTTTTTGTAAAAAGATTTTGTGTGAACAATTTCCACTTTTAATAACAGTTACCTCATTCATTATTTCTATATCATCCATAGACTAATGTAACTCCCAATTAATTTCCCGACTAGAAAAAAATTGTATTATCTATTTTTGGCCGCTCTATGAACAAAACAACTATTTCAGCGTACTCACAGCTAAAGTTACATCTGTTCCGGTTCAAGCATGAAAGTCTATTTTTAACTACACCTGTGTTAAATTTAGTATGACAAAGTAGTTTTTTGTTTCACTTTGCGTGGCCTGATTTCCGTAATTTTGCATTAAGTGTCTCTAACCTGAAATGATTCTTGTTATGTATAGGAGATTTTTTATTAATCCTACTCTTTATATACAATCTATCATACAATTATTCAGTTTCTCTTGTACATTTCTCAACTTGTCATCTGCTAGTTTTACTAACTCTACTAATCGCATTAACTGCTTTTCAACAGCTACCGAAAATCTCACTTATTAACATCCCATTAACAATATTGTAGTCTTTGTAGTCTTGTAGGATTTAATAAAAGAATTTTCATCTTTGAAACCTACCATAATAACAATAACCTACCCTCTACAAAGCTAGCCTATAAAAGTGGTTAACACAACAAATTGATTAGCCTCACTTATAAGGGGCAGGGAAAAACACCTCGTGCGAAAACCCACCTAGTCTGGGCAGACAATGGACCTTCTTCCATTCATGTCACTGGTTCCAAACATTTACAGATGGGCTACATATATCACATACTCCGCTAACTCTATGATAGCTAATGGTTATTTAAAATGGGGCGATGACATAAAGGCTAGGTAAGCGACATAGAGAGCATCGATAGAGCATTGAAAGCACAACCACGTCAGCGAGAAAAAGCCCTAACAGAACCACACCACAAGGGCCATCTAGACCAACATGGACACTGGGTTTCAGGCGCTTTATGCCCAAAAATGCCACAAGTAGTATACTTGGGAGAGTGAGAATTGAACTAGGGTCCTCAGCGTTCAAAATCAAACGCTCTAACCACTACGTTAACAACATTAATAAATAAATATATTGCTATGTGACATTTCAGCTTTAGACGCGAGCAGCCATCGCCGAAACCTAGCCGTCCTTACCCAACACAGGTGTACCGTATGCGGAGCAGACGACACGCGAGGAGGGCGTCGTCAGAGAATGGATACGACGGTCAGAAACAAGTGAAATGACCACTGATAACTGTAGACATTTTTATACATCAGTGTCTTCTCAAAAAGGTCTCATGTATACAAACAAGTCCGCTTCTGTAGCTCAGTGTCTAAAACATCACGTCTCAGACCTATCTATATCTTTAAATCTCATGAACACACCATTGGGAGGGCTTTTCTGTGCATTTCTCTTCTGTTCTTTTTTGAACAAATATGGCTACGACCCGCCACCCCCTCTCCTTCCCTCCATTAAATGTGCGCTGTCTATTAATGTCGGTTCATCGAGGTTATAATTTATAATAAAAATAATGATAATATATTACCTGAACCTGATTTTTAGTTTAGCACGCACTTCTGTGTCAGTTAGCCTTTAAGGTTATGTGTTGCTTGTATGAACCTGACAATTGGTACATGATGGAGACATGGTTTTGTTTATGATATACCACATGTGTGTGCTGTGTGTTTCGGTTTGTAGGCCATTCATCGATGGAGAGCGTGTACAACACTGAGGAATGCAGCCTGACAGTGGTGGCAACACTCGAACCTGCTGAACCGTGTGTATTGTTGTACAGTCACACCTTGTTTAATCATGTAGAAGGTCAGATTGATACAATCAAACCTCGCATTTAGTGTAGGTCAGACTGATACAGTCAAACCTCGCATCTAGTGTAGACTGTCAGACTGATACAGTCAAACCTCTCATACAGTGTGGAATGTTAGACTGATACAGTCAAACCCTGCATTTAGTGTAGAATGTTAGACTGATACAGTCAAACCTCCCATTCAGTATAGGATGTCAGACTGATACAATCAAACCTCGCATTTAGTGTAGAATGTCAGACTGATACAATCAAACCTCGCATTTAGTGTAGAATGTCAGACTGATACAATCAAACCTTGCATTTAGTGTAGAATGTTAGACTGATACAGTCGAACCTCCCATTCAGTATAGGATGTCAGACTGATACAATCAAACCTCACCCACAACTTAGGATGTCAGGCTGATGCAGTTCAGCCATACATGTAGTGTGTCACACTAATACAGTCAAATCTTGCATACAGTGACAGTTTCACAGTGATACACTATTTATATGGTGGACACTTATACATGATATAATGTCATGATCATGTAGTCAGTCATGGGTGATACCAAAGATACTAGGTGACCTAAATTACTGTCGCAATAACTGTTAGGACTTTCTCAGTTATTTTTAGAGATTAAGATTAAAGCTGTTAATGAAAGCGTTTCTGTATGTATTTATGTATCAATAGACTGTATCAATCAATAGGCTGTATGTTTAGGCTGTATCAATCAATAGGCTGTATCTTTAGGCTGTATCAATCAAAAGGCTGTATTTTCAGGCTGTATTAATCAATAGGCTGTAACGTTATACGGTATCCATCAATGGACTGTATCTTTAGGCTGTATCAATCAATAGGCGGTATCTTTAGTCTATCCATCAATGGACTGTATCTTCAGGCTGTATCAATCAATAGGCTGTATTTTCAGGCTGTATACATCAATAGGCTGTATCTTCAGGCTGTATCCATCAATGGACTCTATCTTTAGGCTGTACCAATCAATAGGCTGTATTGTTAGGCTGTATCAACCAACAGGCTCTATATTTAGGCTGTATCAATCAATAAGCTGTATCTTTAGGCTGTATCAATCAATCAGCTGTATTTTTCGGCTGTATCAATCGATAAGCTGTATTTTTCGGCTGTATCAATCGATAAGCTGTATCTTTAGGCTGTATCAATCAGTAGGCTGTATCTTTATGCTGTATCAATTAATAGGCTGTATCTTTAGGCGGTATCAACCAATAAGCTGTATCTTTAGGCTGTATCAATTAATAGGCTGTATCTTTAGGCTGTATGTATCAATCAATAAGCTGTATCTTTAGGCCGTATCTATAAGTAGGCTGTATCTTTATGCTGTATCAATCAATAGGCTGTATCTTTAGGCTGTTTCAATCAATAAGCTGTATCTTCAGGCCGTATCAATCAGTAGGCTGTATCTTTAGGCTGTATCAATCAATAAGCTGTATCTTTAGGCTGTTTCAATCAATAAGCTGTATCTTCAGGCCGTATCAATCAGTAGGCTGTATCTTTAGGTTGTATCAATCAATAAGCTGTATCTTTAGGCTGCATCAATCAATAAGCTGTATCTTTAGGCTGTAACAATCAATAGGCTGTATCTTTAGGCTGTATCAATCAATAAGCTGTATCTTTAGGCTGTATCAATCAATAAGCTGTATCTTTAGGCTGTATCAATCAATAAGCTGTATATTTAGGCTGTATCAATCAATAAGCTGTATCTTTAGGCTGTATCAATCAATAAGCTGTATCTTTAGGCTGCATCCATCAGCCTGTATCAATAAATTATTAATCAATAGAATGTATCAGTCAATAGGCTATATCAGTCAATAGGCTGTATCAGTCAATAGGCTATATCAGTCAATAGGCTGTATCTATAGGTTGTTATAAAGCTGTTGTTGTTATAGTCCTTCACAAAACTGGTCTAGACTTAGAGAAATAATGATCCCAATAACTCAATATCAGTGAATATACAAATTAACCTGATCTATGTGAGGTAAAGAGGCCATCGAAACACTTCGTCTTAGCGGAGAGTTGCAATTTGTCATTCACGTTCCTGGAAGCCAATGGATGGACCGCTCGGGCATGTCACTGCCTCACTCACTCACTCACTCCACCGTAGCTGTGATGGTCATCTACAGCGATCTGATAATGTAGCCGCCCAAGTAGTCTACAGGCACCGACGGTCTGACAGAGTTTCACCCATCTTGGTCTTGTACATTCTCAGTGGCAGAAGATTAAAGATCTTTTTATGTTTTATTGATGAATTCTATTTGATCACATAGCATATCTATGACCGTTTTATTCTCGTCGGATCAGATGTTTCTTGTGTTGCGTGTTACAGATACAGACACTGCAGTTACCCTAACCTACCCCATACATCACCTCAGAGCGTGCGCTCAGTACCCTGGGAGACCCAGTTGGACGGGTGAGTTAAGTTGAACAGTATATCGCGTCTTCATCAATACTCTGCTCAATTTTAACATTTCTTCGCTTGTTCTCATGACGATGGTGATCGGTATTTCTGGTTGTCCAGACCAAAAACTAGTCCGAGTGATGGAAAATATGATGATGTTGTTAATCCTCTGATTCATGCTTGTGATATTTGACACTCCATGTATTAGACATAGCTGATATGTCCTTTCAATCGTAAATTTAAATTTCCCTTTTGGTTAGTCTTTGAGCTATGTGTTCCTTTACATTACTGACGTCATTAATGTATATTGATACTGCGGTTTGTTTAATCCTAATTTTTGTTTCCCATTTTTAATTTCAAACCATATTTAGGTTTTACTCATTTATATTGTTGCTCTTGTTTCTCCAAGTGGGCTCTACACAAGTGGGCGGGACTCTCCCGAGTCTGTCCGGAGTGAAAAGATGAAATTCCCATCTCGACGGGGCCTCACAACGAGCAGCGATACAGAACTTGCCAGTCGCAAAAAGTATGTGCAAGATGGAGAGACATTGATGGACGTTTTTGGTGTTACAAAATGTGCTAAAGTATGCATGTCTCAACAACAGCACCAACAATAGCAACATTAAACAGTCCAACCATAGCAACACCAAATACAATGACAACAGCAACAACCATAAAATCAACACGCGCCAATGGGACTATAATTATTTGCATACACTGGTTCATCACTAATACTCTATATTAAATTGTTAACAGGATATCTTAGTCGGGGGAGCGCCGGCCTAGGTGCCAGAAGGTAGACATGTGGATCTCCGGCCTAGGTGCCAGAAGGTAGAGATGTGGATCCCTGGCCTCATTGCCAGAAGGTAGAGATGTGGATATCCGGCCTGAGTGCCAGAAGGTAGAGATGTGGATATCTGGCCTCAGTGCCAGAAGGTAGACATGTGGATCCCTGGCCTAGGTGCCAGAAGGTGGAGATGTGGATCTCCGGCCTAGGTGCCAAAAGGTAGAGATGTGGATCCCTGGCCTCGGTGCCAGTAGGTAGAGATGTGGATCTCCGGCCTAGGTGCCAGAAGGTAGAGATGTGGATCTCTGGCCTCGGTGACAGAAGGTAGAGATGTGGATCTCCAGCCTGAGTGCCAGAAGGTAGAGATGTGGATCTCCGGCCTAGTTGCCAGAAGGTAGAGATGTGGATCTCCGGCCTAGGTGCCAGAAGGTAGAGATGTGGATCTCCAGCCTGAGTGCCAGAAGGTAGAGATGTGGATCTCCAGCCTGAGTGCCAGAAGGTAGAGATGTGGATCTCCGGCCTAGGTGCCAGAAGGTAGAGATGTGGATCTCTGGCCTCGGTGACAGAAGGTAGA
>WURV02208944.1:0-11158 GCA_011762755.2 Epimenia babai
ATGGAAGGTCAATGGTTATTTACAATGAGATGATGACATAGCGGAGAGGTAAGCGACATAGAGATTATATATAGAGCATCTGAAGCACAGCAAACGTCAGAGGGAAAAAGCCCCAACAGAACCACACTGCAAGGGCAACCCAGGCCACCATGGGCAAAGGGGTTTAAGACGTTTTCAGCCCGAAAAACACCACAGTTAGTATACTGGTTGAAGCAGGATTCGAACCAGGGACCCTGGATTTAAAGTCAAACGCTCTAACCGCTACGCCAGCTGCCCCCTACTTGTTACATAATGCATATACAAAAGAGGTCAAGTGGGTTGCCGCGTAATAATGACTTAGCGGCGTCCAACCACTCATGTTTGAACTCGGACCTGGACCGGAATCGTGTTATTTATAACTGTAGATATATCACATTAACTGTCGCTCTGTTCTTTCGTTCGGGTCATTCCACGTCAGACTGTGGCCTTTCGAATTGGTCCTGTATGTCTCTATGTAAATATATTTAATACTGCAATAAGCGTGCATAAATTGTCGCCGATCCTGTGGTCCTGTTATTAATAGCGATAAATTAACCGCTATTAGCGACAAATGTAGTCAAGTAGGAAACCGGCGACACACCGCTTCACACCCCACGCCTGTTACAGCCGGCAGACTCGCCTGGGATTTGTTTTTCTGGCGTTTGAAATGGTTTATATAGCACTACTTAGTGTTATTGACATTTTTTCTGTTCCAAAATTACATTTAAGGTCGTTCGTTAAATAAAAGTATGCTCTTCGTTAAAGTATCCGTCCGCCTGTAACACAAAGCGCCGTCGCATGCCAATCGACGATGTCCTCGTCGTTTCTGCGGAACCACTAATGGACTTCCGGTATTTGGTGAGGTCAGTTAATAGTGGAAAAGAGAGGGTTAGCACTACAATGGTTCCATTAGTCTGTCCTTGAGGGGAGGAAAGAAATATGAGAATCGCGTGACATTATCCTATGGTCTCTTTCCAAATTTATTGCAGCTTTATAAATTGATAGACCCTTTATAAATTTTGTTCTCGAATTTGGTATATTTACGAACGTTATTTGCCGAATAATTACCGCTTAGCCATTGTATTGAAATTATTCTGTAAGAGGTTGAATTCTTGCTAAAATTTTATCGCCATTGATTACAGAAATGTAACGAATCTAAACATGACAGAAAACCTTTGGGAGTAAAAATACGCCAGGTTCATCAGTAAAGATAACAAGTAACGCGTGCACATTGACGATTGGTAAAGCGTAAGAGCTAAAATAATAATAATTATAATAATTATGATGATGATAACAACGACGACGACGATAATGATGATGACGACGACGACGATGATGACGATGATGATGGCGATGACATCTACAATTGATATTTCTAATGATATCGATAATGATAACGATAACTATATCGAAAAAAAATTATAATGATAATGGTAATAGTAATGGTAATGATAACGATAATGATAATTATAAGGATAAACGATAAGGACAAAACAAGGATAAGGATAACAATAACGATAATGATAATAATATAAATGTGTTATTTTCATACGGCTCAATGCCATGAAAATATCCTCAAACGGTGGCTCACGGGGAGTCCGAACAGAAAGAGGAACGATGAAAAGGGGCAACGCAAAGAAAAATAAAAAGTTATCAATATCCGCTAACGAACGCAATGACAAAGTGAGAAGATAAGTTGCGAGTCGTTGTTTACTAATAGAGACAGCGCGGCTGGAATTTCAGAGGGAAGGTTACTCCATAAGATGGGACCATCTTATCGAAAGAAGCGGTTATGAGAAGACGAAAAGCGGCATATATCGATAGTAACAGATGACCTAGATGGCGATCAGAGCTGGTGGGGAAGCATATGATTAGAAATTGTGTCATTGATGTAGGCCTGGCCGATCTAGAGAGTTGTCCTGAGGACGATTGTTAGCACCTTGTATCTTGTTAATCCGCTTTGATACTGGCAGCCAGCCAGTGGGGGCGATTAAGTGCTGATATGTACGGTATATTATAGTTATCTATTTCGGGAAAGGCAAATTGGACATGCGCTGCTTCAGTTCTGGTAGAATTTGTTCAGTGAACTTTACAAAAGATAAATGCACAAAAGAACCTAGCCTTTTGGTGAATCCCGGATCTCCGATCTCCATATGACCAGTGTGGAACTCTACAAACAACTAGAACTTATGTAGCTCATTTGGTAGAGCTCGAGGCCCGTCATGTGAGGGTCGTAAATTCGGGCCTCAACGAATGACGTCGACGTCTACACTTTTCTCTATATCTCCTGGCAATGACAATAGCGTTTGCGACGGCAACAATTAAGAAAACGCCTCCGACAATGGTTCCCTATTCCGGCTCCACCCCGAAAAAGCTGCAGACGGAATTGGCTGCTGGCTGTCAAACGATATCCACCACTCTCTGCTTCGATCGTATTCTACAACTGGATCGATGAGTCAACGAAGACTGAGGTGACATCGCCCCTCCTCTTCTCATACACTAAATTATAATATATGAGCGTAGATTGAACCATAATATTTCGACGCACATCAGTCAAATCGAATCAATGCGGAGCGCTCAGAATACGTTTTTCATTAAAGAATATAACTCGTCGAACGTTCTCGATTACGTAAGTATATATTTATTACTCAAAAAGCTCAAAAGTTGGAAAGCTTCCTAGGATATAAGTATAATTTTTATTTTATATATATATATATTTATTATGTCATGTATTTTTATAACAGTAACCTTGGCAAATCGTTTGTTGAGGCGGCTCCACATCTAAATACGACTACCATGAAGTATTTAAATGTTAAGATATATTATCGTGCTTTTATATCTATTTCGTATCCTTTTCTCGACATTTTGTTACTACCGTAACGGTTAGGCAGAGTGGTTTACAAATACCTGGTGAGAAATGCACAGAAAAAAACCTTGCCTCGTCAGGGTCCGATCCTGCGACCTCTGGAGAACCAGCGTCGTGTTCTACCAATTATGCTACAAGAGCCAGCTTCATATATTCTCATATTTAAGATCTGTATCATGCCAACGCTATACACAAATACTGTATCTGTTATCGCTAAAGCATTGGTCGATTTTATAAATTGATGGGTCGAATTGCTGTGTTTGAAAAATCAACGTAATACGAATTGGTCTAGCCATAGTTGACGCAAAACAACAAGAAAGGAATAAACAAAAAATACCCTCGATTCTCGTGAGCCTCAAAGTTACAAAGGGAGACACAATTTTACTTTGGTAGCTCAGTCGGTAGAGCATCTGACGCTCCGGGTAGAGGTTATGGGTTCGGTTCACACCAGCGGGAATATTTTTGTGTATTTCCTTCACGGTATTTGTCAACACTATATTAACTGTAAATTTTATGGCTTACGTCTTTCTCGTTCGAGTCCGCGTCTGCGCATAAAACATCCACAAATCTTCGGAGATCGAAAATGGAAAATGAGATCTAGATCGCAAATGTGCAAAAATGTCAAGGACATATGGAAAACTTGTAGGGCGTTTATTGTTTAAAACAGTGACATTTTTAGTTTTCGTCTGCTTTGTTGAAAATCCTAAACTTTGAATGCTGACGTAAAATCCGTTCAATCGATTGCATTAATAACATTTTTATTTATAACGCACCAATGAGATAAATGGTTTGTTTAGTGTTAGTTCTCATTATATTAATGATAGAATCGCGTTGGACTGTAGCTATGACGGTTCTCCGGTCCATTTTCATAATTATTCCTTATCGAATTAATCACTTTGAGATGAATGATAAATGAATTGACTGACAAAGCTGATTGAGATAAATTTACACATTAGGTATTTCGTCCATTAAACCAACTGACGGACCAACCTTAGCTCAAAGGACAATGTATCAAGACAACGGTACTTTTTAAATATACAATAATCCACGCCATTAGAGATTTTTTAATATTCAAGCGCCAACGTTCAGCTCGTTTTACAAGGTGCTGACTTTCGTTCACAAAGCTATGCACTGCTATGGCCCTGCGTACATCAATGACATGATTTCTGGTTATGTGCCCGGGCGCTTTCTGAGGTCTGCCTCTCAGTGCCTAGCGACAGTTGATAACTGTCGTCTAGTCACTACTCGGAAGCGCTGCTTCCGCTTTGCCGGGCCTGCTCTCTGGAACGGTTTGCCCCTCGAAATAAGAAGCGCAGTCTCCATCAACATTTTTAAAACCATGCTTAAGTCATATCTTTTTACACATTATATTTTTTTTTACCGTGGACCACCCTGTGAGCATGCATGCATGGAGTGGGGGGTATATAAACGCCCAATATTCATTTATTTATTATTTATTTAGTAAACACAGGGAATAGTCCTCGGAACGTGCAAATTCCACGTCAAAACCTCTCACATGGAAAACGGCGCTTCGACTATTTCACCAAAAACGTCGTCATAATATGGCAAACAACACAATACCGTAAATGTTACAAATCGACTAGCGTGGCAATACATTTGAAGTAATGATGGCGAAGTAAAAGGTTATAGTCGAAAAAAGGAAGAAACGTGGGTTGCGGTGGTCAGTTTAGAGCTATTGTAACGATGGTAAAAAAAATAGTACAAGATAACTGCTTTCTAGTCGATAAGTAACTGGAAATACACCATGGTCGTCAACTACTGCGTTAACGTTACCTAAATACTAAGATATATCTGGGCCATAATGGACGAGTGTAGTATACCCATTAACATGGCCAGTACCGGTGGCTCTTTTGGAAAAAACGGGTCAATCGTGATTGAGTAAGCGCTTCTTCCCTGAGACGGTGTGTTTCAGATGCTCTCAGTGTGTCGCACCTCTCCGCTATCTCATTGTAAGTACTCATCAACAGACTTAACAGAGCGTGCGGCATATATAAGCTGTCTGTCGTACCGGCGGCATACGAGGACCGGCTGTCAGCCAACTCTAACCTCCGTGGTTTTCGTGTAGGCCTACAGTGTTTTCTCCGTCGTCTATAAGTGAGGCTAATCGGTTTGTCGTGTTAACCACATAGGCTAGCTTTGTAACTTGCCAAGAATAGCTTAAATGACTATTAAGACTTATTACATTAAGTTAATACTCAGCCTACGTATTTCTAATTCAGAAACATTGAATTCCTACCACTCTGTCCATCTTAATTTAAATATTGAAATCGCATTGCAGGTGATCTATGGCGTTGCATTTAGGAGTCGACAAGGCCGGTTATGACAATTATACGAATGACACCCTATCACCACGTGACCCGTATCAGCCAATGATTCCTAGGCTACTTTGGCTGGTGAAACAACCAAAATATATCGATATATACCGCGCGTCACGGATAGCCAGCATTGTTCTGTTGACGGTCATTTCAGCGTCTTCAATCGTGCATCTCGGCTGTTTAGCCTGTCTGTTATTCAGAAAGCGACTTCGCACTCCCTTTAATCGTCTGATTATCGGTATCACGTGCTCCGATTTGATGATAACCGGTATTTCGGCACCGTTTCGATTGTATCGAGTAATTTGGGAGAGATCCCTTCACGTAGCGCTCTGCGTTCTCGGAGTTGGCTTTTCGACGATGAGTGTGACATCGTCGATTGTTCTCGTTGGCATAATCGCCGCGCTTCGAGCAAAAGTCGTCTGCTATCCCACCGCGTCACCGCTGACGCTAAACCAAGCCGCCATATTGCAGGTATGTTACATAATCTGTACTTGTTGACTCAGACGTTGCGTATTGCCGGGTGTTGACTTAGTTTACGCTTTCAATAACCAATCTCATTTTTCATATTCAATCTCTCCGTAATCGAATCGTTAATATCTATATTTATCCATATGTAGTAATGCAATAAAAGTTTACATTAACGAGTAGTTAATGGAATAAAAACACACTGTTGATAGCAGCTGTTACAAAGAGGCAGAGTAAGAACTTATGTGTGATAGCCGACAGGCCGAATCCGTAGAATGTGGGCGTAAAGTGAATAACATGATCTGACAAATTCTTATCACATTTCACAGGTTATAGCGTTTCTTGTTGGTCTCGCTGCTGCGGCGATACAAACCGAACCAGCAACCGCCTCCATGTTGTTTTGCACGGGTACGTTTCTCTCCAGCGCCAAGCGCAAGAGGGTCGGTTGGATACTTATCATGGTCGTCTACGGCGCCGGATACTTCATCATCATTGCGAGTTACCTCGCGATTTGTATCGGTGTCAGGAGAAGCAAACGCCGAGTCGCGGACGCGCAAGATGGCGTCGCGAAAACGAGAAGCGAAAAACCCATCCTCAACGGAAAATGCGTTATCTTAATTATATCCGCATACACAATCTGCTACCTGCCCAGTTTTCTCGTTGCCGTCATTTCCAACACCACCGATATTGACCCGATGATCGGGTTTGCTGTTTTCGATGTCCTCACGTCGGTGTTTTACCTACATGCCGCCACTACCCCGCTTCTGTATCTCGTCGGCAGCACAATCTTCCGCCGCGAATTTTTCGCTTTCATTCGCAGTTCTCTCCCGTGGACTCGTCAAACGACAACCGCTACTGGCACCGACGTTCGTGTTAATTATTCTACGCGCTAAACTCTCTTCAAAAAGACGTTTTAAAGATTTAATTGATCGTCGTATGGATATAAACCCTCTCAACATTATCGTAAAAATGTTAAAAACATCTACTCGGACTTGATTTGCAGTCATTTTAGGTATATAGCCTAATGTACATATCAAATGTGTCGTAAATTTAGAACACTCACGATTATGTAATATTACTCTAATACCAAAACATCAAGGCGCCACCTTTCATGTCAAGCGACTTTCATTGATCATGAGTGCCCCCATAAACACTATTTCATCAGCTGATCAAACAAAATCCGCAAGTGTGTCTGAGTATCATCACGAGTAGATGTTTATGCGCAATCTTGAATTAACAGGAGTCATATATGCAACAGCATGACCCCAGATCTTTTACTGCATTACCGATACACGTTAGCTTGAATAACGCCGATTACCGAGGTATTGTTGTGGAGGCTATTCTTCACCGTAGTAAAAACCTACCAAATCTGGACAGACAATTGACTTCGTCCATTCAACGCTCCTGATTCCAAACGCTTTAAGCCTGAGTAAAAGTCGCACGTTCCGTTAAGTTTGTGATAGTTGACGCTTATTTACAGCGAGATAACGCAACAGCGGAGCCACTGAGACCATACATCTGGTATCGACGGCACATCCACGTCGGGAAATTGCCCTTCCATAACCTCATTGCACGAACTCGCCAGACCGCCCCCATGAGCAGACCAGGTTTAACGCGCTTTGGTCCGAAGACGCCACGGATGGTATACTGGGCAGAGCGACAATCGATCCAGGGTGTTCTGGATCCAAGTCCAGTGTTCTGACCACTACGTTACAACTATATTTCATTTTCATTTCATTTCACGCTTACTCTACTGTTACGTAATAAATGCATCTCTATTTCGTTCACTCACTCAACACGATAAGATTCACACGACATGCGTTATTAGTTTATTCGTATTCGTTTATTCGTATTATTAATTTAAGACAGGTGGCGACTTCAATTACGAACAAACCGATAAGTTTTTTCACATCAACCGCAGGAAAATGGCGACTTTCCGGGCTTGAATATTGAGAAAGATTTGTCGTGAAGGGGTTTTTCTTGCCAAATTTGAGGGTATAAGGAGGGTATAAGATTGCGTGTGCGTCTGACATTTACCACCATTAATCAAATAGCACTAAAACGTCCCTTTTTTGCGACTCTGCATTAAGGAATAACGAATTTAATCGACGCCAAAACACAATGAATGCAGGTGAAACGTAACTTCGGTACAACCGACGGACGAGATAACAGTAGACACCAGAAGGGCACACATCAAGCGTACCAAACGGCGGGGCAATCTGGCATTCAACGCCCACCAACTGATGTGCGAGGCATTTAAAATGGAATGCTAGGATTCATAAAATCACGTGATGAGTACGAGCGCAACACGACCGTACAAGTCTTCACCCGTGTTATGTCTTTAACCGTGTTATGAGTATAGCCCCCTTAGTTATTAGTTTAGGAAGTTCATTCGTGTTTCAGGGCTAATTAAATTTGTGCATTTTTGTGTGTTTATATGTGTATTTATTTATTGCTGAGGCCATATCAATGTTTATAAATAGTGTATTTACTGATGTAGTATAAGACAACAATGCTATTAGTTCACTTCAAATCAAATATATTTCATTTCATTTCAAGAGGGCATTACACTTTAAAATCTGGACTTTGGCGGAGCAGAGCCCCCAACTTCCAAACGACCAGCGAGCTGTCCTACTTGGGAAAAGTTGTGATTTGACTGGTTGGAGCGCTAAACCCGGAACTGAAAGGGCCTGGGTTCGAAACTGCCTACTGCTCGGCTTTTCTGCGATGATGCTCAGCGAGTCATTTATCCCCGATTGCTGTAAGAAAACAATGTTTTTAAAATGGATAGATGCTTGATATCATCGTTTATAGGTGGTATGCGAATGTCGAAAGTATTGTATATGCGCTGAATGTAAACCGCAAACGAGAGCCCTTATTGGCTAAAATATCAATCTATAAATATTATAATATTATCTTAACCAACTGACCTACATAAGCAGCCATTGACACGTACATTTTGGATTTAAAACAACCGAGAACTCACCACGAAATAACATACACTTAGTCTATATCAACAGCGGTGGTATATAATAAATTGATTAATCGACCAATGAAATAGCGGTTTATTAACACGGGGTATACGGCGGGATCATCGAACCGAATGTTTTGATTTGATCAACTGCTGGGCTATTAAAAGAATTTCTGTGCAACAATGGTCATTTGTGACAACCCCCTGCTCAATGATGACAATGCTACTGTGCCTATGATAGCGACTGTTACAGGAATAAGGAGAAAGGCAAATAAATAACTTTCAAATTAAGTTATATCCATTTATTAGATTCCTTTATTTCCAAGTTCGAAGCCACTGGAAGGTACCAATATATGTTAATGAGACCATCAAAATCTGTGAGGTGCGAACCCATGCCCCACGAAAGACCGGTTGGGTGTCCTACTCACACAACTACCACCGTAGTCTTCTCGTACTTTTAAAATAAAGATAAATAACAGTAAATATTATGGCAGTGTACCTAAATACAGAGGTTGAGGTCTCTAATACAGTTAATATTATAGCATGTACCTAAATACAGGGGTTGAGGTCGCCAACCTCGGTTGCTAGAGCACGAAGCTGGTTTTTAGCGGTTCGTAGGTTCAAGCCCAATAAAAGGAAAAGATATTTCTGTTGTTGCTGTTGTTGTTGACAAACCAGTTTTTTGGAGAGTTTATACATTTTATTTATTTATATTAATAACTTTTTATCCATCATTTTATTGACTTATTCATTGACGTATTAATTAATTAATTTATTTATTTCTTGACTTATTCATTTACTTATCAATTAATTAATTAATTTCATTATTCATTTATTTATTGCTCTATCCATCTATATTCATTCGTTTTTACCAATTTTTTATTTATCCACTATTCAACCGTTAATTAATGCATGTATTTATCATTATTTATTATAGATACATTTAATTATTCCTTTAATTGTTGGTCCAAGTAAAAAGCTCTTGAATTACCGAATCAAGGTAAGATATGCCGCGGGGTACATCGAAATATCAGATCTACGCGTGGAATCCGCCGATGTGGCGGATAGGGATCGAGCCGGAGAGATGCGGGGAATATCTCATGGCCGACGTCAGACCATGTCGACTGGGTGGAGGGAGTTGGGTTCGCGAGAGTTCTGGGCCTTGTCGCCGTGTCGTAGCAGCCATTTACGGAGTTCGGAGACGACGAAGACGCTCGACGTGAGGGATAAGAGGAACAGGAAATCTAGAAGTGAGAGAGTCTGATCGAACTGGTGGTGATGATAGTAGTGATGATAGTGATAAGGATGATTGTTGAGGTGATATCTGTGATGAGGGTGATAAGGATGATCATTGTGATGATATCTGTGATGATGGTGATAAGGATGATTATTGTGATGATATCTGTGATGATGGTGATAAGGATGATCATTGTGATGATATCTTTGATGATGGTGATGAGGATGATTGTTGTGATGATATCTGTGATGATGGTGATAAGGATGATTATTGTGATGATATCTGTGATGGTGATAAGCATGATTACTGTGATATTTGTGATGAGGGTGATAAGGATGACAATAGTGATGATATGTGCGATGATGGTGATGAGGATGATCATTGTGATGATATCTGTGATGATGGTGATGAGGATGATCATTGTGATGATATCTGCGATGACGGTGATAAGGATAATTGTGAGTATATCTGTGATGGTGATAAGGATGATTATTGTGATGATAGTGTTAATCGGATCGTTAAACACACAAAATGATAGGATGACCGTTTTTCACCCGATTTATAGTCAGGTGATGCTAAACATCAGTCTCTGGGAATCTCTTCAGGTCGGGTTACGGGGACATGGTTTACAGGTCCCAGGACTTCTCATGTCTCCCTTCTACTGAACAACAAATCTTACCCCTATTTACAGCATGTGACATTTTTCATGATGCGTAACTGACTGAAATTTACAGACACGTTGTTTTTGAAACATTGTCTCATATTGTAATATGATTATATTGCGCATTATGTTGACCATGTTATAAACAATGTTTAGTTGGACGAAAAAAATAAAAACGGCGAACCCCACCTTCTGCAGAGCCATCATCGACAATGGATTAGATGAAGTAGACCTGATGTACAAAAGCCTGTGCTGACTGCTAATAATGAGGATAAAAGCAAAGGATGAAACTTTCGCAGGTATCGTCATTCTGGTGTCAATAATAAACGACGTGTAGTTAACCAGGTATCCGTAGAAAACCCAAAAAACCCCAGCAGCGGGAGAACGGGTGATAGATAACACATTGATGAGTGTAACTCTCCGCGCAGACTCACCCGTTATGTATAAAGCTTCTGTCTGGAATACTTTCTGTAGAGGCGGGAAATAGATGACGAGTAATTGGCCGATGATGGAACCGCCCACCGCCATCACGAGCGTCCGATTGGTGAATAGGCCGAGTTGAAAAACGGATTTTTTCTGGAAGTCATATTTATTTTTATATATA
>WURV02208955.1:0-11158 GCA_011762755.2 Epimenia babai
GATTTTTCACGTCACGTTCACGTCGCGTTCACGTCCCGTTCGCGTCGCGTTAACGGTGCAGTCTGTTCGGGCCTTTAAACATCTAAATGCCCCTATAGCTCACTTGGTAGAGCACCGGACCGATTACCTGGAGGTCATGGGTTCAAGTCCCACCAAAGGTAAAGGTTTTCCTGTACATGTGACACCTTTTGCTACACCTTTCATTGCTGCTCAGAGATATTCGGTTGTACTGTTAAATATTTGATTATTCATATACCGGATTTCAATGACTACAATGATAGCTTGCGTGAGTATGCTAACATTGCTCATGTAACAATTACTAAGCGAGATGTACTGCTGTAGATAAGATATATTGTAGTAAATATCGAGTATGATATTTTAATGAGTACATTGCTAGCCCTCGTCTGTGAGATGTCTGCTCATCCAACTGTCCCCGTTATCGGTTAAATGGGCAAACAGGAGTTAAGAATTCACATCATGTTGATTTGTTTATGTAGGGCAGAGTGACCAATTGACCATAAAATGGAAAACAGTTAGTAGAGAGGTAGGAACACTGGCTTCTTAACTGAAAGATAGCGAGTTGGAACCTACCAGTCGACTTTTTCGCGATAAACCTCAGCAAGCCCTTTATGCCTGATTGTTGGAGTAAACTCATCTCCTAACATCTTTGACGGGTGATATGTAAATGTTGAAGGTATTGTATCTGCGCTAAATATAGCTGCCATAGAAACATTCTTTGTACCACATTTTAGAGCCTTTACTGATACTTGACATCTATAAAGGTTGTACTTGCCTTTTTTACCTTTATGAAGACCACTAAAACTAAACCGAAGCCTAAATCTTATAGCATCTCAGACAACACACCAACTGGAAAATTTGGTAGAATGTAGACTGCTTTAAGTTTTGTCTGTCAACTGAGTCGTGTTAAGTATTGCAGTTTGGTTACATAAGGGCTCCCATCTTGACGTGACTGTATATCACACGCGGCAGCATGTAGGGAACTTCTCGTACCTCTCGTACATATTCAACAGTCACTTAACACAGATTTAGCGTGTTTGTGCGACAGGGTTTTTATTAAGCAGTTTGCCTAGATTTAGTGTTGTCCCCAGACCCCACCAATATATATGAGACTAACCTGTTCATCATCAAGGGGGCAGGTCGCTTACTGGTTAGATTGTTCCAAGAAAATCCAGATAACCCTAGATCGATACTCGCTCAAGCCAGTCTGCAACATTTTGTCTTTCAGACAAAAAGCGACATAAACCCTGTCTGCAAATAGAATTTTTATAGAATTATGAGCCCTTGCATTGTGGTTATGTACTGGTTTATTATCTTACATGTTTGTATGTTTCGTTCTCGGATGCTCTCTGCTCAATTATTAGATATTCTTAAACAGTTTGACTCACCCATCTTAGTAAATGACTGACTCTACGATCTATATTATGCATGCAAATTGTTATCAGCTAGGCAACGTTATATATGCCTCACGTGACTTCAGACAGTAAAACGTGGATGTAACGGCGAAATATTCCGCAAAGAAGTTTCAGTGTACTACGGAAAGTGGGGTTGAATTGCCAAGTATCGGGGTGATTTTGCAGGTTCGCGTGTATTCAGTAAACATGGCACAGTAGATAATGAGTGAATAGAGAATATTACGTGATGGAGTGCTTAGATAAATACGTGCCGGGGCACCGCTGGGAGGTGGGAAGGCTATGAGGAGGTTGTGATTGATAACACTGTGCTCGGAATATGCATGAAGACAGTTCATGTATCTAAACGACAATAACGACTTGGCATGTACGTGTGGGAGATTGTGTCGTGATTCAGTCAGCTATACATCACTGGGTCTTACTCCTACGTGACGATTCATAGCCATTGTTTTAATGTCTATTTAATGTCATTATTCAGTGTTTTTTATGTGGCTTCTACCCATCCTATTACAGGTTATCGCGTGTTATCTCTACGCACTTTTTACTTAGGTCACCAGAGCTTATACTAGCTTTTTGATTTGATTTTTGATTTTTTTTGACTTACAGCCTTGTTAGCTTCATGCAAGAGCCTCATAAATGTACAATGTAGGAGTAGGATACTTGTTGCTCTATTATAAACCAGTAAAATTGAAAGAGTTATTCTGGCAGTATAAAATTGCGGGAAAGGAATTTAATTTCAGTTGCAAAAGGTTTTGGCTTCATGAGTTGATAAGGAAATCACGACTCGGTGGATTATTCCATTAGTGATGTTTGTATAATTCATGAGAAGTTCTACAAAGATTTTGTAAGGATTCTGATAAGCAGACATGAATGATCGATGAATTGGATCAACAATTTTTATGCTACAAATGGATACATTGAATAGGTAAACTTTCTCGATACTTTCTAGGAATTGTATTTAAATTGTAATTGTAACTGAAATTAGTCAGTCTTGTTGATACAGCTACTGAAATTGTATAATTGACTTCATGCGTCTATATGTCTACCGTACTCATGATGCTGAGCAATGAAGTTAACTAATCATCGCAACTCCACCATGAGATGATTTATGCGTGCTATTAGTGATTGCGATTTTATTTTTACAACTATTATTAGCACGCTATTATTTAATTTGTAGAATTGTATCAACTAGAAATTATGCTAATTGATTCATTTCCTTCAGACAAAGTTGTCATAAAAATCCTTTATTTTTACGTAATACTCAGATTTCATGTATATCCCAGTATCAACATGTCCATATTATATCAAAACTTATAGCATAGCAACTATTTTTTATCCAGTATTAACAATCAAAAGCTGTAGTATCAACTGTCGTGAAATTTTCATCTAGACTTTAATGTGTGATCGTTGAGGACATCATTTTTTTCATTTTAATACACTGATTCACTATTAGTTTATTTCATCTCATTTATTATTCGGTCAATTTTTTAAATTAAATCCTATTTCTGAATGTTTTTAATGTTCCAGACGTGTTTTCTGGCGTCTTTAGCCTCTGGTTTTAATATCCGAATGAGTGTTTTGAGGCTTTTTGCCCTTTTGTTTTACTATCCTAATGAGTGTTTTGAGGCTTTTTAGGCTGTAATCTTAATATCCGAATTTTTTTCGGCTTCTTTTCTTTAGAATATGTGAATGAGTATTTTGAGGCCTGTTTGGCCTATTGTTTAATCATCCAAGTGTTTTGAGGTCCCCTTGACCTTTTGTTAATTTCATCCTTTTTTTGGACGTCCAGTCCTTGTGTATTTTTTGTTTTGCGACCGTGGTTTTTGTGTTTATATTCACGCATCAAATTCACGTGCTTTTTTCATTCAACATTTTTTATTCCTTCTTGTTTTTTATTTTTTGTATTTATTTGTTTTTTTCATTTTTTTCCAATAGTCAGGTGAGCGTCTTGAGGCCTCTTTTTTATTTTGCGACAGTTGTTTTTTAAGTTTTCACTTACGTTCAAACATTTCAGGTGCTTTTTCCATTCAAAATTTCCTATTCTTTCTTTGTATTTGATTTTTTCTTACTTAATCTTTATTTTTTCCATTGTTGGGTTTTGAGGCCTCTTCGTTCAGTGCTGCGTTTACGCCATTAGCACTGCCTGTCAATATCTAGACATATTAGTACTGATTGTGACACACAGCTTAGCCCGTACACATTCTCCCATTGAGTTCCGCGGGCAAGCGTAGCTGCAGAGATATTCGGGCAACATTCTCCTCTCGTACGTGTTGCCTACCAGTATCTGAAAATTACGTTAAATTGATTTTTGCGTCGACGTTTGCAGTGTGTACTCTGTGGTCTGTGTTTAGCAACGCTACATAGGGTAGCCTTTTACTATAGCTCTATCCGGCAGCAATGGGTCTTCTGTATGAGTAGTGTCCTTCGGTCGATTCGATCACCAAATAACTTGCACGGATCCACATTTGAGATATATATGGCAGTTGTTATTGTGGTTCTGCATGAAAAACTTTACAAGCTGGTTTATAGTTACTAGAAGCTACTCAGTGATTTGATTCAGTTTAAAATTAATGTTGTCTGACTAAGTTATTTCGTAAGTTGCTCTTTTCCCCTCAACCTGAATGCACCTTTCGGAAGACGTTGCACTTTTTCTTTGGTCTCATGTGCTTTTTTCTTGGCTGAGGTACATTTTCTCCTCCGTACATAATTCACTTTTCCATTCGCCTTCTTCGGCGCTCTATACTGAAGGGTGGAGACAAATGTATCGGGATTGCGGACATGTAGCCGATGATGATGTATTGTATCGCCGGGACATGCGGGACATGCGTGGCCAGTGCACTTGGTTTATGGCAATCTCACTCCGTCTGTATGATATACGGCCTATCGAGCTCTTCTGAATTACCCCATTAATGATTAAAGCAGGCCATACAACGGATTGATTAAACATTATGCAAGCGTAGCATGTTTGAGATGAACATCACCAATTTCGCACTCCATTGGGTAGAATAGATTGCTAGTCATGGCCCGAGCTGTTTTACAATAGGCATGGATCCAGGTCGATTACTCGACGCTAACGACTGTAAAATTATACAAGGATGGGTAGACGTGTTAGTGTAACGAGTGATAGAGTAGCAGATCAAGAGTACCACCTTTTATAGACTGACTGATGATCAATAAAATCAGTAAGTCAAGCAGTTTTCATCTTTGGGGTTACGCATACTCCCAGGGGTACGCTGATTTATCCAGGGAGTACCCCTGAATGTTGAAACTCAATAAATGAGTATGTAATACTGGCTACTATCATTCGGAATTTACGGCAGTAAGAAATGTATCGGTTAAAACATAATAAATTCTAGATTATTGTAGAACATATAAAATAGGTCTCAAGTTTTTGTCTGCTCTGTTCATTGCATACAAAATGTACAGGAAATAACGGATTAACTTTGGAAAACTCAAAATACAATAAGAACCTCAAAGTAGCTCATAATTAAATGTCAGTTTTAAAATTTTCCGGGGCACCTGGTAACCCTCGTTGAGACGTTTTGCATCTAAACACGTATAGGGTTCACCATAATAAAAAGTTGAGAACCACTGGCTTATATATAAAAAGTGGAAGCCATATTGCATCATGTCTGAGAGAAATGCA
Organism: Epimenia babai; assembly: GCA_011762755.2. Lineage (NCBI taxonomy): Eukaryota > Metazoa > Mollusca > Solenogastres > Cavibelonia > Epimeniidae > Epimenia > Epimenia babai. The sequence goes on from WURV02208955.1 coordinate 5,077, forward strand.
GAAACAAGTCTTTTTCTCCACTTGGGCCTTAACCCCTGACTGCCAAATCATTGGTGTAGTACTTCAGCAACTGAGCTACAAAGGCAGATTTTGTACTGTGTCATCGCTTCATGATCTGATTGATGTCTCTGTCTTAAATCACAGCACACCATTGTTTCCCAAAGTTCTGCTAATCATGTAAATTTTTATTAGCACCTCACCATCATAAATATTTCAATGAGTCGATGGCGTCATCTTTGGCTCTTCCTGATTAAAACATGATATGATCCTGGAAAGAAAACTGCATATTCACATATATATTAATATTTGTATGGAATTAGAAAGTGAATTTGTAGCATCAGCAATTTGACGTGATTTTGGCATATTTGAAAGATGAGCCCGGGAGCTGCGCATCTGAAATAATTGCGACTAACAGCCTGCAGGCAGGAGTTGCTCCAGGTGCAATTAAATGCTAACTTAATGGTTAATACTAGACCAATTAGAGCAGGAATCGATACTTACGATTCGTGGCATAAGGCAACTAAACTGAGTATTTTAGTAATCTGTAACATGGCGAATGCAATCACCTAATGTCATCCGCTTAACTGACTCCGCCTCGACATCTTGGAGTTATCACGCTGGTGAATTTATGAGATAGATTAGTACGTACTAAGTATGGCGAGACGGCGCCGCGTCTCACGCCGCGTCTCAAGGCAGATTGTCAAAATTACGAATAATCGATAGTGATGAATGTCTGCGGGCTGGTCTCACTCACTCTCCGGTCTTATTACAGTCATGTAGTCTTCATATACCAAGTGTACTGTAGGCGCAATGAGTGAAGCTACCCACCCGATAGCAACGCATTGATTTTGTGTCTCGAAGCGTTTGACATCTGTAATGTGCGAAGGAAATTGTTCGTGCCTCGCGTATACGCGAACGTACGCCGATGATAGCGCGGTGATGGCGCGGTGATGATGGGGCAGTGATCGCTCTGCCATGATGACAGTGCAGTGACTAGGCGCTGATTATAGTCACATAGCTTTTAAGTGAATCTACGTCACAGCCGTTCTGTCCCGACATCAAGCCTGTAGGGCTCGCCTGCCTTCTTGGTTCTCTCTCGAAAGTCTCGCATAATTATGCATAACACTTCCTTCATTATAGGAGATAAAATCTGCTGTTAGCTCTGGCAGTTTCTAGTGCAGTTAAAATACTACTTTGGTAAGTACGGAGTTCGTATAAAAGTACTAAGTTAAGGGTGAGTCCTACCCCTTTTAGTCCTACTTCATAAATGTTGCTAAATATCAGTCACACTTACGTTGATTGTCTCGTCATATTTCAGAAATGTGTAATATCATACTTCAGTATATCGGTAAATTTCTATTAATATATAAGGAGGGAAATACTGCTCACTGCGAGGACAAATCTTTAGTATTTGCAGATTCCCACTCGCAGTTACTCACATGAAAAGGTGTGCCTACAACCACTGCACGACAGCTGCTGATGCCGCCTTTTGTAATTTTGTCACGATTCGGTGTTACTGTCATATTTTTATGCTAACTATTTCTCGCACACATTTTTTTACTTTTGTGTCACAAATTTTTATGTTTCGTTCAATTATCAATTTGCATATAAATTCTTGGCACGAGCCGAACTATGTCATTTGCTTACTAAAAGATTATCTCAGAGATTAAGCAGGTTCGTCTGCCAAATTGCTGCCGCAAGTAGTCCTTGTCGCAGATTGTAAAGTGAAAATATGATTTAATGTAGAAATATTTGATATAGTGCAGATATCAGTATGGATATACCCTCAGTCTCTAAAATCTCACAATGAACACGAGCTATGCATTCTGAGTTGAATGTTGAGGTCGTCACTGTTCCAGGAAACGCTGGCTTTGGTGTTGTGTCATCTGAATAAAGTGGCTGCCAGAAGCGACGTCAACAAGATGACGGTCCAAAATATTGCCGTCTGCTTTGGACCAGTTCTCCTGTGTCCATCGTCATCCAGCTTAGAGTTCTCGCTAGACTTTAGGAAGCACATCGAAGTACTCAAGTATCTGCTTGATATCTGGCCTGATGGTGAGTAAAACATCGATTTGGTTAACATTTCAAACTCACATGAAATGAGCTAGATTTCACATTTGAATATCGAACAATATTTGTATTAAGTGGGTTATATGTAAAAGTGTTATTAGGGTAAGCGCGACTGACCTTTGCCCTTTCTAGAGTACCAGTAAAAACTCACTTTAACCTGTTCCTTACAGAAATCACTCAAACTGAATTAATGTCTAAATCCTTTACTATTCCATCTTTGTGTTTAAATGGACTGGCAGTTATGGCTGTATGGGCTGAAGTAAACACAACAACCTGTATCGAAAGCCTGAGGTACCCATCGTCCAATGGGCGTCTGAGTACCCTCAAAGTTTGGTTACATCAATGTTTTTCCTGGCATGGTTTTGTTGTTTCGGATGACACTGTCTCTCAAGGCATTAATTTGCGGCTACCTCATCATGTCACTACACACTGTCATCTCCTATCACAGATTTAGCTGAGTGTGTGACACGGATGGGATGTCTATTGCTATTTACGAGTGGTTTCGTGAATAACCAAAGGTCAACTGTCTGCCCAGACTCGGTGTCTTATCGTTGATTTTCCCACCACAAAGAGTGAGCGTATTTCTACAACAGGTTCATTCGGGCCCATTGCTACCTACAACTGCAATGTAAATTCACTTAAGTTTCATATACAGGTGTATTTACACCCAACTAAGTCAATAAGGGTTTGCCTTTTCTTTCCATGTGCGACTATGTAGTTACGACCAATGCCATGCATAAATAACTAGTGATAGTGAGCAGATTCACTATGAGTGTTTGTGTGGCCCCCACAGAAGATATCCTGTCTCTGACGAGCGCCAGTGACTCCACAAATACCGTTGTCTCCATTACCGAGCTGATCAAGTCCGCCCACCAACCGAACACCTCATCGAGTTCTCGGGAGCCAACGACCAAAGATGACGAAGACGTCTCAGCCTGCTGACATTAGCCTGCCCTAGTCTTCATCAATTTGCTGTCACCTGTGTAGACTGATTGATGTCACAATACCCAGGTAGAATTGTCAAATGCTCTCACCTGGCACTTCGCTATATATGTGATGTATACAGTGAACTGAGTGTTTATATTGCGTGTATATTGTCACTGTCGCACATGTATCTATTCAGTCACAAGGATTCAAAGGTCGATGCAGATATTTTTTCGCGGGTTTAAATTTGCGCTCTGAATGTCGAAGTTCATCTGAACTAATGACTGATTCATCGGGAAACTTTTGTGTTAAATCACAGAACAGCTGTTGTGTATGCCTCGCTGTGGCATGTATTCATAGTATCTCGCTGTGGTTTACACTAGTAGTGTAGGTCTGACTAAGACCCGTCTTTGTAGTGTGGGTTCCATTGCCCTTTCTTTTCGTATTGCAGGTCTGACTGCAATTTTCATTGTGTTGTAGTGTTGCTCTGACTACAGTCTGGCTTCATAGTATAGGTCTGACTTTGATCTGTCTTTGTAGTGTAGATCGGACCGCAGTGTATCTATAGGGTAGATCTGACTGCAGTCTGTCTTTGTAGTATAGATCTGACCGCAGTGTGTCTATAGGGTAGATCTTTATAGGATCTTCATGAGGTCTGACTGCAGTGTCTTTGTATTGTAGATCTGACTAGTTTGTTCTGGTAGTGTGGGTATAACTGCCTTGTGTCTTTATAGTGTAGGTCTGCCTGCAGTCTCTTTATTATGTAAGTTATTAGAGAGCACCAAACCGGTTATCTGAAGGCCATGGGTTCGAGTCCCATCAAAGTATAGGTTTTTTCTGTACATTTCTCTCCAACTCATGGCACAGTAACTAGGTGTATTGTATTAACATAGTACCATCCAGTGGTATGGCACATGCCACATGTTGTATGTTATAAGTACCATCATATTTTCGAACATTCCACTAATTTCCCTTTAGTTACTTTTTCATCATTCCAATGCTGAGGTACTTAATTCCATTCTGTATACCTAAGTATATTAATTAATACGATCTCTTTAGTGTGTATAAAGGTACATATGGATGCTGGTCCAATGGTCGATATTTAACGACAATAATTATACTTTGTTCCATATTTTATCTTTTAACTTGTAGATTTTATATATATTTGTACATAAATAGAATTGTCATTATACTTTACAGAAATATTATTTATCATGTCAAGATCTCAAAGTCTCAAAGTTACGTGATTTTTATAAACGTGTTTCGTATTGTTGTCCAATTATGTAGTTTTGCTGTGTTGGTCGGCCTACACATTCTGATATTCTTCAAATGAGCTTTCCGTTTTATTTAGCTGGCTATTTCGGAGAATTCGTTAGATTTCCCCTTGTTGTACATTTTTGGAAGCTAAGCTTATTAAATGAGATTAATCTATCGAGGTTCAAGTCACTCACTTATGATAAAGAAAATATAGTATTATATACTGTGTTATACAAAGTATATGGTCCTTTATCATTCCAAACCATATTTTTGACCTGTCAAGAATATTCCACTGGCAACAGGCAGCGTCCGTCGTCTGTCTTACATGTCCTGTAATGTAATTAATTTCGTAAAGTACTTACGTAAGCTCATGTATTTTCCATAGTCGTGATTTTACGCCAACGATAATATAAGAGCACTATGTATAATTGCTCCAAATACACCTCGTAAACATTTGAATGTTTTCACGGGATAAAAATCTGGTTTGTGCCCATTCCAGTAATGGGTCAGACTGCGAAACTAAATTCATTTCATTGTAAATGGCCACTGTATGATGTTGCTTTTCTCACTGCCCTACGCGGGCACCCACACAGATTTCACACTCACATTAATGATTTCTGTCTTTAACAGGAGTTTTGGTGTTTTTATAGGAATTTGGACAGAGTATTATATCAGAAATTTCTGAAACACAGTGTTGCTTTATTCTTCAAAGCAAAATGTCATTTCGCACAAGTAGTTTTACGGTTAGTCTTCTATCGTCATGATATCAGTCTGTTTATCACCACCTCGTAGACCGTTACTCGCGTTTCTCGCGTTTCTCGCCTCGTCTGTTCCGTTTGCCCATGTTAACCCTCACGGTTGTGTCTGTATATAATTGTTCACAAAGTCTCTAGTCACGCGTTTCATCACGGTGTCATTTGTATCGATTTACACCTGAGTTTGTTTGAGACTAGCTTTATCGTTCATTGTTCCTGTCTCAGAAATTATAGAGATAATATTAATGATATTTATGAATATTGAATCGTGTAACAAAAGTGTTATATTATGACATGTATTTTATATATATATAGAATTGTATTTAAATACTCCATGACTCACGATTTAGTTAGGATACATATCGTGTTCTGGCCACTTTCCCTAGTCCTAACAGTCAATATTATTTACATGTATTTATAACGTCACCTTTATCGTTTGAGAATTCATATAAACCAGTCGGCACGCAATATACAAGAAATCCACCGGAAAATTATGGAACATTCCGGAGCGTTGACAATCAAAAAAAAGTAAAACTATATCTATCAATGTGATATGTATTTAATTTATGAGAGGAGAATAAATGGCTGAAAATTTAATGAGTAATTGAAATAGGTACGCATCAAATCACATAAATTTATTTCATTATAACTGGGAGATAAGTTTTGGACGCAGGTAACAGATCTTGGCATCAATTCACGCTGCGGTGAGCTGACTGGTTTATAACGGATTCGTGAATTTGTATTGAAGGTAGATTAGTTTTATATGACTGTCTGTTGTTTTGTCAATAAAGTGATTATATCTCACAGATTCGCCGCTACCCTTACGACTGTCTGTTCGCGAATGTGTATCTGACTGATACGATGCGGGCTGATTTTTCAAGCAGGTGCAAAATGAAACTATTATTTACATTATCCAATTTTTTCAGCTCCCGCTCCCGCCTCCGATAAATCGGAAGGTCATTTACACTATCCGTTCTGACATTTCTGATCGCTCAACGTGCGGAAAGTCACATGATACCACTTTTACAAAATGGCGGATTACTTTCTAAGTGACGATGACATTTGGTAGTTGCCGC
>WURV02208966.1:0-11157 GCA_011762755.2 Epimenia babai
CGCTCCTCCCTGCTTAGAATATTAATGAATGTGGGAGTTATAGTACGTGGCGGTGAATAACGAACGCCGTCAGGTCTATGCCGCGATATTCACTTTGACTTGCTGAAATTTCAAATTGTCGCAGGCTGTTCAATGCGTAAATTTTCTCAATAAATGTAATACAATTTTTTTTGTAATATTTTGTTCTTAAGGAAGGGGTGCGCATTATACATGGCCGCGCACTATACACGGAAAAATACGGTAATTTTCAAAAAAAGCTGACATGTTTTTCCACAAACTGTTAGAAAAATAAAACATTCTAAAACTTTACTGAAACCAGAGATGTGTTTTTTCTTTCACAAAACATGGGTTAGTGGCATGTGTGACCTCTACTGTCAATTACTGGTTGACATTGTCCGCGCATGTTTTTTTACTAGGTTACGCAGGTTCTGTTGTGGGATATTGGTCCATGCGGCCAATAGCGCATCCCTGAGCTGTTACAGCATGCCAGGTTAATCATTGCGGGCAGAGATAGCATAGCAACCTGCAGCATGTCTCATGCATGCTCATTGCATTGAGATCAGGTGAGCGAGCTGGCCAGTCTATTCTGTTGATTCATTCATCCCCAAGATACTCACGATGATTGCACAATGAGGACGAGCAGTATCATCCATCAGAACAAAGTCTGGTCCAATGTCAACAGCCTGTGGCCTCACAAACTCGTCGAGGATTTTATCGCAGTATCTGTCACCAGTTACTGTGCTTATAACTCTATTCAGATCTGCTGAGTAAAATGGATACTATTCTTCTTGGAGGCATTCCAGTATATAGAGATACACCTAACAACCCCTAAAATACTACTTCTAATCTTAGGAATCCAGTGTGAACAGTCCAAATCAAATTTGCAAACTGAACTAATGTGAAGTAAAATGTTGGTACTTGTGTATGGGCTTGACTTACTATAGCCTTAAGTGGTCAACATGTGAAACATGTACTTTTAACTCGTCAACAAGACCCAAGCTCTCCAGCAAATCCATTACATTTGTATTCATAATGCATTATACATATATTTTAGTGTATTATATTATATGGGTGATCCTCAAGTCATTTTGAGTAGTCTATTTATGGGAAAAAAACTAGTGCTTGCAACTAGATATAGATTTACTCAGTTATCCCTTGAATAACACATGCTGTAATCTTGAATGCCGTTTTAATTTTATCACTCCACTACAATGGGCATCCAAGAGACAGGATACTATACCGTTACATTTTTTTTTACAGAATGAACGCCTGGGATCGGATGATTGTGCCAAAGATGATTTAGTTCATATGCTGATGTTCGAATAGAATCATAAAATTCCATTGTCCTAGTTGAATAAAGTGCTATTTATTGCTATTTGATAATTTTATGTTGAATTTGCGACCATTAGAAAAAGTAATTTTGATTTATCCTAATAACTCGCTTATCCTCATCTAGACACAGGATATTGTAAACTCCAACTAAAATATATTCCTATGCATAGTGAACTGCCAGTTAGATTACTGATTACTTTGTTATAAACATTTTAGTTGACTGATTTGGTGAGGATATTTCTGAATCCCGAAGGTTATAAATTACCATATATACTCGCCTGTAAGTCGATCCGCCTATAAGTCGACCCCCCCAACTTTGGCCGACGAAATCATGGTGTTGCTCTTGATCCGCCTATAAGTCGAGAGTGGAGTTTGAGGGTGCTAACCCTTCTACAGTCATTCACGGCGATCAGCTGCCATTATAATTTGGATGGGAAACTTACCCTATGTTGTATTCTATTAAACGTGACGAACGCAAAATGTGCTGATGATCATCTTTCAACTTTTCTGTCTTTGCCAAAGCCAATGCTTTCAGTCTGAGTGCCGTTCTCATTACGATCACTCCACTCTGACAGAAATCAGCGACCCAGGCTGCCAACTCGGTCTCGAGTGGAAAATTTTGCCACAGTGTCATGCGAATCTTTTTCATCTTTCATCTTTCATCTTCTGCCACATTCTTCCAAATTCGCTTCCTTCTTGCGCCAGTTTCTAACATATTTTTCACTCACTCCAAATTCCCTTTCCGCAGCACTATTTGAAGACGATTCAGCAAACGATACAACTTTCAATTTTTTTATTGACCCGCCTGTAAGACGAGTGGGGGGGGGGTAGACTTTAAAGATTGAAATTTGGTTTTTAAAAACCGTCTTATAGGCGAGTATATACAGTAAATGATAATTAGTCACTCAAACAATTTTGAATAGATACCATAATTATTCAGATTAATTTTACGACAGTAATATCACTTGAAGTGATTTATTATATTGTAACCATACAATAAATTTATTGAGTTACTTGATGTCCGAGATTTCAGTATCTTAACGTTCATTTAATGTCTGAGGTAACTCGGTATAGACTGCATAGACTGGTGCGGGAGGGGGGGTCATTCAGGTGAGGGGGCAGCGCGTCTGTGCATGTATATATGCGCGGGTGTGTGTGTGTGTGTGCGCGTGCGTGCGTGCGTGCACGCACGTGTTACAGGAAATTTGCAATTTCAGCCAAGTTGCATACACCTTGGCTTATTTATTTGATGGAATCGGCACATTCCTTGAAAAAAAACGCGTTAGAGAGATTCTCTAAAAATAACCAGCGAATTATTGCAGATTGCCAGAAATTTGCAATATTGAAGCGCAACATCACTGATACAGGAGAATTGGTGTAACCTAGCTATTAAAATCCCATGATCGATGGTATCAAAGGCTGCTAACAAATCAAGAAGAGAAAGACGGATTTACCATAATGAAGATGTTGGAGTATGCTATTAGAAACAGAAAGTGTAGCAGTTTCTACACTGTGACGAGGGCGTTTGTTTCGGTCGAGATTATGCTTTTAAGAGTGAACTAATGTGCGCTGTCTCAAGAGATTGTGTTTAGATGCGTTTTAAAAAGGTTGTATAAATAAGTGAAGGGTTGAATCAATTCTGATAGAATTTTAAAGAATTTTGAGCACCGGATCGATTGCAGATGTCTTGCGTCTTGCTGGATAATTTCAAATGGATCATTATCGGTGAGCTGATCAAATTCAGTCAAGTGATGGCGATTATCGGTCCATCGTCAGGTGATAAACGGTTCAGTAAATTTCGAATAGATTCTACTTTGTTTATAAAAGAATTAGTAATGGAATTCGGTCACAGAATATGTTTGTCGGGAGGATTTTAGGTTGTCAGCTATTTGTTAATTTTGAAAAAATATGGAAAAATTTTTTCTGTGAATTATCGGATTCAATAAATATGGTGCTGAAATAGTCTCTTTTAGCCATTTTATTGATTTAACTCTGTCGCGGGTTAGCTTCTTGAATATTTCTAAGTCATCTTTATTTTTGCTCTTAAGCCACGTTTTTTTTTCTGCAGCGGCGACAAAGTTCCGAGACAGTATGACCTCATTGCTCACGCATGTTGCCTGTTTTCTCGGTAGTTTAGCTTTGAATGTTACAACTGGTGCGCGAAAGTCTAATGTAGATGTGAGTGTACTATTAATGGTCAGATGTCGAATCATAAGAGAGCATTAACCACTTTAATTCGTAGGTTATTAGAAAAAGCATTTGCATCCACTTTTGAAATATGTCGAACAATCGTGTTTCTATTATGGGCTGTGTTCTCTGATTGCTTTTTTCGATATTTGTTCTACTTTCTATTGTATCATTCAGCATTGTTGTCAATTTCATGCTAACTGTAAATGTACATAATTGTATTTAACATTAATCTCTATTACCTGTAAGCTGTTAGGTGTTTTATATAATTTACGTAATTACATAATATTTTTAGGTTATTGTTTTATGTAAAACAGCTCAGCTAATAAGTACACTTAAATCAAATAAAGTTCATTTCATTTTATTTAAACAACTTAGTGTTGATGATGTAGTGGAAACTGCACATCTAAGAAAGTTATCCGATGCAGATAATTTAGTGACATTCGACAGAGTTATATAAATTCAACTCCCTTGGTATGCAATGCAGTCAAGGTTGTGACCTCGAACATGCTTGGCTCGATCCTCGTGCACAATGTGGATAATTGAGAAAGCGTCGAGTAGCTCATTGAACTGTATGGTCTGAACATTATCTGGTAGGTCCGAGTGAACATTAACGTCTCCGACAAGAACAATACCAGTTGAAGATACGTAGTGGGTGGAGAGATTGTATTCAAGTTACTCGATGAAAACGTCGACGTTAACTTCCCGTTGCCTGTGTAATCTAGATGAATAAAAATGTCACGGATGTAGGCACGGTGCTAAGTTTAACCTCATGCACCTCGCAGGCTCGCAGTTTTCAAAATGATCGTCACTTGAAGTTGCAGAGAGAGGTATGGAGGATCTGTAAAAAACATTTTCGAGGCGGCGGCGATGGTGATTATGATAGTATTTATAAATAGGTTATTTCTATACCACTCTGTCCCATGTAAGACATGCTCAAAGAGCGGTTCACGGTAAAAGTAACAGGCAACATAGTCGATGAGCAGAAAACAAGCTAAGACAATAGAGTAAATAGATGTGTTTTGAGCCGTTGATTGAAAGAAGAAAGACTACGGCCTTAGGTCCTTGAGCAGTGGTGTTACTGTGCCTGGTTCGCTAATGAAGTTGTGTTTTACAAAACGACTAGCTTTCCGTTGGATGTTCTCTATTTGCTGAATATGATTAGTTTGATAGGGTCCCATGCAGAGTATGCATACTTTAGCTGTGGTCTACAACAGCACTCCTTTCAGGGAATTGTTTTATAGCTCATGAATTTCATATTTTTCTATAAGCAGGTGTATTATAATAACGTCTCTGCAGTGTACTGGCTTCTAGACTAATGACATGACTTAATAAAATAAAATCAAACTAAAAACAGTCTTTTCAGTCAAATATACTGTATAGACGTCCCAAAATGGTGATATTCCGGATAGCGAAAGTGATAAAACGGAAACCTCTTCGAATCGTTATTATTACTTTCGTCTAATCATTATTCACTTGAGTTTTTTTCTTAATATCTGACGCGTTTACCAATATCTGCTATTGTGAAATTAACCGAAATGGTTAATGACATGATGTGATATCTAAGTAGCAAACTAGCAATCCCTTAGAGACGGAGTCGGATTGAGAATCAGAATAACAATTGTCCTGAATCGTCTCTATCGGACACGGAAAGGTTAGACTTGCCTTACCATTAATTTCATCCAGTATATTTTGGTTCCTCTTATAGGAACCTCCTAATGGATCTTTTCGGAAATCGTAGCATCAACGCAATGACGATGTGCGTACATCAAATGTGACGTCAAAAGGTCGAATTTTAGTTTGTCGTAAGTTAGTCTCAATTTTGATTTTTATCAAAATTCTTAAAATGTATATTTTGACGAAGTATTTTATTTAAAAAGGTGATCGTAGGTCGGTTCCTCCATGGTATTTTTCAAATATCATGGCCTGGGAAAGCGTTTCGCAATAACATTTACGGGTACAAGACAACTCGCCTTATCGACTTTCCGACGCGGACAACTCGACCTACGTTATAGTATGGGACCTACAGAGAGACAACTCGGCCCACTTATTTCTCGCCCAGACAAGTCACCCCACTTAGAAAAGACAACTCGACCCACGTATGATTATCGAAATGGGGACATATGTGCTTATAAATAGTTGACAAACCAAATGATTTGAGTAATGTACTAAAAAGAATTTATTACACGAAAAATGATATACGATAGATATAGTAGGCAATATATACACAATATATTACATAACGATCTCAAAGATTATCAGGATTCATCGTGATGAATCGTCATCAGTTGACGTTGAGAGATTATCGATGAATGAGAAATGATCAGAATGATTGGTATAACTAACTTTTTTCTTTATATATATATTTACCATAGCTAGTTCAAAGAAAATGGCGTTTACATAGGAAAGATCATACACGATGTTTATTTCTATTTATTGCATTGGCTCTAGAAAGCATAGTGACCGAAAGCTTATGCAATGATCACAATCTAACAGGCGGGCAGTGATGTTTACATAGAAGGGATACATCAGAGAGAGCACGCGCGCGTAAGCCCTACACCGGCTATGCTTCGGCGCGCTACAAGCGGGTCGAGTCTTCTCACTGGGCGGGGCGAGTGGTCTGGAGCGAGTTGTCTAACACGCCGGAGATAGGGCGAATTGTCCGAGGTGGGAGGCGAGTGGGGCGACTTTTCCGACATTCGCATTTACTATTATTTTCCAATATTAAATGTTACTTTACTCTAGAAGAGAACGTAACAGTCACGTTTATCAATTGTATTATTAAAATTGACATAAATATCGCATAATCTCATAGCTATGATAATGGAATATCATGGCTATTCCAAATTTCGCCAGAAATGCAATGCCAGATTTTCGTGATTGGAATATCCGCGAGATCTACATATCCCGGGATCTATATGTTACTTCCAAGTGTATTCTACTTTTTATTTTAGGCTATAAAAAGCCAATTATGTGGCTATTTGTTTAATATAATAAGTGTTGCTTTACCATAAATGTCTTTTGGCTTTGTTATAATTAATAATATAGGACGAAATGATAAGAGTTTAAAACAGCATAGAAGAAATCGTACGATATTATGCCTGCCTTTATGCCTGCCTTTATAAAGCAAATTGACGATCGAGTGATCGAAAGTACTTGAGTACCGGATGCGCTAACCAGAGGTATCATTTTTACCATCCGTTTATTATCAACCGTCAGACCTCAAGGGTGATAACATGGAAATCATTCACAGCCTCCGAATTCCAAAACGAAATTTAATGACGAATTTATGTACGGTACGCACTTTTACGTGTGACTATTAAACTTTTTTAACCAGTTTTTTTAATAAAACCGTCGTTTTAATACTATTTCTCACTACCTATTTTCTTTTTATTTTATTTGACTTCATTTGATGTTTGAGGACTTTTTATTTTGTGGTATTTAGACACCATGACATTAGGAAATTAGGTAGTATAAAGTCCTATTAAATATTAAATAATACCCAAACATGACAGTTTATTAAAAGTAATGTTTGCTCATGTAGTAACATGCACAGTAGAAAGCAATAATAATGTATCTAATTTTCATTGTTTAATACTTTGATATTTAACAAGTAATGATGTATGTTATATTTAACAAGCAACTGCCGTGCAACTAGAATAGCACTATGTAACTTACAAGTCTAGTTAGTACACGAAATGTCAAGCAGTTAGCCTACTATCGAGTACTCTTTAAATGCTGAGACTGTCCTCGTCCTACTCCAAATTAAAAGAATTGTTGCGCTGTCTCTCAAGTTATCTCTGTCTATTGTTATTCTTAATTAGATTCATCATTGGAAAAACTGTGAGTTAATTTTTCAATAAAAAGATGGGAACTGGTGGATCATTCCTTCGTAACCCCGATGACGATGACATCATGGGAGGAGATTGCGATGGGGCATCACGCGGAGTCATCAAACGTATCCCCATAGAAATGAAGCCGCGGGGTAAGCTCATGGGGCTGCGAAGTGTGGGCTCACTAGGAAAGAAGCAACCAAAAGGTGGCAGCCTACAATCGGCGTTGTCTGTGGATATAGAAAACCCCGAGGTATAGTACTGAAGATATCGAATTGATGTTGCAGTAAATGTCATGTGTAGATCATTACTAAAACATTAGGTATTAAAATGGGAGAAAGTACGGTTTATTTGTACTTCATTCATGGTAGGTTTCAGTAACAATGGTAGCAGTGGGCTGCAATAACCTGGTATCATTCGCCCATTACAAAGCTAGTATAAATATCTGTGGATAACACAAAAACAGTTTAGGCACATGTGTTATGGTGGGGAATGCCGACAGCCTGTGCGAAATCTGTTATATGTGATGATTGTAACATAACATGTCCAGTGAAACTGTAAGATGATAAGATAGCTGGGAGAGGAGGTGACGTAGAAGACAGTGCCATTAGCATTCAAGAGAGCGACGTCTAAATCAAAAGGGAGAAAACCCTTACACTATTATATTGCTAATGCTACCTTTATGACATGTATGGGCAAATGTGTTTTAAAGAATTTTTATATCTGAAATAAGTAGGAGTATACTGCATAGACCGGGACAGTTTGCACAGTGGCTAGAGTGCTTGACTTTGAATCCAGAGGATTTTGGTTCAATTCCAACTGGAGCCCGTATAATTACCACCTGTGGCGTTTTTCGAGTTGAAAACTTTTTAATGCCTTGTGCCCCTGGGATCTGGATAGCCCTTACAGTGTGGGTGCTTCCTTTAGGGCTTTTCCCTCTGTCTTGGCTGTGCTTTTGGCGTTTTATGGATGGTCTCTCTGTCGGTTACCTCCCCGCTATGTTGTCATTCCATTGTAAATACCCATTAAGTATAGACATAGCAGAGTGTGCGACATATGTAGCCTGTCTGGAGATGTCTGGAACCAATGGTGTGAATGGAAGAAGGTCAATTGTCTGCCCAGACTTGAGTTTTTCACAGTCTGTTTCTTCCCCACCTCTTATAGATGAGGCTTATCAATTTGTCGTGTTAAACACATTTATAGGCTACCTTTGGAAAGGGCCAAGAATGGCCTAGATAATGATTACCTTGATAATCATCCTATAAATAATTATAATGTGAAGTCTAAATTTCAAATTAATAATATTATATTCCTGCTTTTATTATGTATTAGTATATCCGCGATGATCCTCAGCAAGTCATTTATCCCCAATTGCTGAAGTAAACCAATTGATAAACAGAGTTTTGTATTTGCGTTGAAAAGCTGCCATAGACATATATTGTAAACAACGTCTGAGAACTTTTTTGTCTGATACTTGCGATCTATAAATGTTGTACTGTACCTTTATGTATTCCCCTTCACATGCGTATGTTGCAAATGTATAATTATTTACAGGTCGAGAGGATAAAACGAGACTTTGAGATGTATCGGCTGAATAAAGAGAATGAGATTGCAAATCTGCAGAAAAAGGACAAAAAGCTGGAAATGGAGAACAAGCGATTACGTGGAGAACTTCTTGCATTACAGAAGACGTGTAGTGAATTACGAGCAGAGAGGGATGCAGCCATGGAGACAGAACAACAGGCATTTGCTCGTTCAGCCGCCTTTGAGAGTGATCGAGATAAAGTACAAAGGCAGTTTAAGGTTCGGCAAATGACACAACAGTACTATTGTGCATTCACTCATATATTATTTATAAACCAATTCACCCTATCTAT
Organism: Epimenia babai; assembly: GCA_011762755.2. Taxonomy (NCBI): domain Eukaryota; kingdom Metazoa; phylum Mollusca; class Solenogastres; order Cavibelonia; family Epimeniidae; genus Epimenia; species Epimenia babai. Next base: position 9,230 of record WURV02208966.1, read on the forward strand.
AGGTATCTATAGAAAGTGTACTTATTTTCTTGCATCTCCATTCTTTTGGTACTATCCGCTATTAAGTTTTGAGTGTAATGTAAACACCTATATTACACAAAATATACTCCTTCGATAAAATAACAATAGTTCATCATCACCTGTATAGGCTTAAACCTTTCACTAATTCTTCATATTGAAGGCGACTTTGCCTGCATAGGATTTCCTTTTTTTAAATATTTGTTCTACTTTCCAGTATTATTCAACATTGTTATCTTTTTCATGCTCACTGTAAATGTACATAATTTTATCTAACATTGATCTGTCTTACCTGTATACTGTTAGGTTTTAATTTTATATAATTTAGGTAATTACATTATAGTCTTAGAGCAATAGCCTATTGTTTCATGTGATGTGTGTATAACAGCTCTGCTAATAAGTACACTTTAAACAAATAAATTTCATTTCATTAAAAATAAGTATCAGTTTGTTTGCAAATGAAAACTGGAATGTAGTGCATGTGTAGTAACAATTCTAGAAGGTTCACTGTGACTATCAGCAGTTTTTTTATAAGCAAATAGGAGTGGTAACACCGTTATGGCTCACTGCGAAGATATGGATCACAAGCTTTCGAATGTTATAACATTCTTCATCAGGTGAATGAGACATAAAGGTGTTACCACTTCTATTTGCTTATATTTGAACTGACTCACACGGCTACCACAATGAGTTATAGCAGTCCTTTTATTTTTGTCTTATAAAATAAGAAAAATTTCAAGGATTACACCATTTTTAAAATTGAAAATTGAAATTATTCATTAATGAGCGTTTACATATATGTAATATGCTTCGTGAGGTTCACAGAGCAGTTTGGCTAATTGGTGTGGCCAATTTTTCCGATGTATATGACCATTTGGTGTGAGAGCATCTTTGGCATGTTGGGGCGTAGGTTTATGTTGGATGAGGTGCGTGAATGTGAGCCTTGGGTGTGTCACAGCTTAGAGTCACTAGGACAGCAGAGTTGGTGTTTCGGCTTATTGCAGGGAAGTGTACCATCATTGGAAGCTTTGATTGGGCTCTGTTGATTACGAGTAAGCCATTTATAGCGCGACATTCATGCTATAGATTAAAAATAGTATCAGTGCTGTCACTGTGACCGGTGTATATAAGTTCATTAAGGTTATGGAAAGATAACTTCTCCTATGATTAAAAAATTAATGGCGTCATGGTTTAAAACACCTTAAACTTGGGACTCCAGATCTTTTGCTGTTGATTCCAGATCTGTTGCTGTTGATTCCAGATCTGTTGCTGTTGATTCCAGATCTGTTGCTATTGATTCCAGATTTGTTGCTGTTGATTCCAGATCTGTTGCTGTTGATTCCAGATCTGTTGCTGTTGATTCCAGATCTGTTGCTTTTGAGTCTAGATCTGTTGTTTCTAACCCCAGATCTGTTGCTTTTGAATCTAGATCAGATGCACATCACTCCAGATCCGCTCTTTTTGAGTCCGGATCATTTGCTTATGACTCCAGATCAGTTGCTCATGACTCCAGATCAGTTGCTCATGACTCCAGATCAGTTGCTGATGACTTCAGATCTGTTGCTTGCTACTCCAGATGTGTTGCTCACGACTCCAGATTAGTTACTCGTGACTCTAGATCTGTTGCTTGTGATTCCAGATCTGTTGCTCATGACTACACATTTATAGGATATGAAAATACTAGCTTTTTATTGATTGTCGATTTAAATAGTTATTTTAGTCATAGTACACTCAAGGTACTGCTGACAACTTACAAAGTAAAAAGATTATAGAAATTTCCACATACAGTCAAACCTGCCCATACGGCCACCTGTATTAAGCGGGCACCTGTCATAACGGTCACTTCAAATTCCTCCCGACGAATTTCCAATGTATTTAGCACTGTATTAAACGGCCACCTGTCTAACGCG